>JBCJKH010014841.1:0-17352 GCA_039877255.1 Loriculus beryllinus | reverse complement strand
AGGGATGGGGCAGCCACAGCTTCTCTGGGCACCCTGTGCCAGCGCCTCAGCACCCTCACAGGGAAGAACTTGTGCCTTAATCTCTGTGTCTCATGAATGTTTGTAAGTGGAATTACTGGTGTGGCATTTCTGATTGAAATCTTTGGCCGTGTAGAGCTAAGAGTGGGATAGGATGGGGGCTCAGGCTTTGGGGATGCAATTTGGCTTCCAGCTGAAGTTTAGAAAGCAGAGTGTGCTCTCTGAAGCAGTTACTTCTATAGATAATAACCAGGTCTCACCCAAGTGAAACCTCCCTGTGCCTTAGCAGCTGCCTTCCTCTCCCGGACAATGATGGATTAAGTAATCTGTGGCGCGATGCTGCTGGCTGTAAGGTTGTAAATTGCATGCATGTGCTGCTGGAAAGATCCCACATTGGTTTTTAAAGAACTGCCGCCACAGTAATGCTGATAAAATCTCCCTCTCACAGGGGGTTACGCGCTGAACCAGAGTCTGCTCTGAGACAGGCCCATGCATCAGTGGGTGATGAGCACACGCGCCTGACAGCAGACGCATCCCTTGAAGGGCTGCTGAGCTGAGTGAAATATCTCTTCCTGAGACGTTTTGCGGTAGCTTGGCATGTTACTGTACGTGAGCTATTGCTGAGCCCGCTGCAGGCAAACGAGAGCCATTTAGAAATCAAGCGAGAATGGAATGAATCATGGGAGCAAAGCCTCAAAAGGATGCCTCTGGCTCTCGGCCCTGGGCATCGCCAGGATCAGGTCAGTAGCTGGTGCAGCAGTCTGTCGCTTTTGTTGGCTTCAAGCAGGTGATGCCAGTTTGTACTTGTTTTGACCCAAGGTTAGATCTTCATGTCAGCAAAGCAATAGAAGTAGCAATGCGAGAGCAGCCAGCTCATTTTTACTATCCTTTAGTGAGACCTTGGCAACATCTGTCTGGCAAGGAAATAGGCTGAGGCTTTGAATCTGTGCCTCATGCCGAGTGCTGCCTTTCTCTGGCAGTAAAAGGGATGTTTGTTACCTCCTGCTTATTGTCATTCAAGTAATTGCAGGGCCCTGCTCTCCAGTTGTAACTGTGCAGTGATAAGGGTTTCCGTGACCTTCAAAGACTTGTTGGTTTGGGGTTTTGTGTTTTGTTTCAGTGTTCTGGCTCCAGCAAAACCTTGCAAGCTGGTGTATTGGTGTAACTGGGGAGCGCAGGCAGGGGTGGGCCGGCTCATCCACTGGCTTTATGTCAAGAAGAGAACAAGTTCCTAAGTTGAGCTCAAAGGGAAGAGTGAAACTTGCCTTGCCCTGTAAGTACAAAGGGAAGAGTGAAACTTGCCTTGCCCCCTAAGCCCAGCTCTTTGGACAGACAGCTGCCTTGTCTTCTGAAAATGCTCTCTATTTGAGATGAGCTTCTCTTCCAGAGTCTTCCATTTGGGTTGCTTATTCATGGCTACATCCCATTGTGTCCCTGTGGTTGGTCTCCTATGCACTAAACACTGCGTATTTCAGACCTGCTCAGAGGTTGTGGTCTTACCTGCAGCCAAACTCATGTTTCAGAGGGAAGTGAAAGGCAGCAGACATTGCAAGAAACCCCAAAGCCTTTACAAGGTGGGACGGGGTTTCAGCCCTTTTGGGTTGATGAAACCATACCTGAGAGCTGCTCATCTCAAGCAGAAGCAATCTCTGTTTTGGAGCCTGGTGGCACCCTCAGCACTGGCTCTCATTTTGCTGGAGATGGTGTTTTGGGCTGGCAGCAGGAGCACTGCAGAGCCCTGTGACAGCAAGGGGAAAAGGCCCTTCCTGGCATTTGTTTCTGAAGGAAGTGCTGCAGGGCCCTTCAGAAATGAAAAAGAAAGCAGTAACAAAGAGAACTGGCTCCAGTTTAGTTCACAGTAACCCCAAAGGTGTCTGTAGCTCAGCTGCAGCTTAGAGAGAGCAGTACAACTTGGACTAATGGAGAAGGGGAGGTAACCCCATACTCTGGGGACTGGGGACGTCATGGCTTTTTACTCAAGGATTGAGGTTTGACCTGGTTCCCACTGGGAATGGCTTCTGGTGTGAGCCTGAGGGAGGTTTCCTGCAGGCTGGACATCAGTCAAGGGGTTTGCTGTCCCCTGCCACCCAAGCGTGGTAGGACAGTCCTCAAGGGAAAGCCAAGCGGGCTTTTAGATGCCTATTTTGCAATACAACCCATAGGGGGATTGAAGGAGTCCAACAAACTCCCTGTTTGCGTTAGTGATACAAGGTGGAGCGCGACAGCAGCAGGCAGCAGCCACACTGCCCAATTATCACTGCTTTGCGAGAGCTGGAGCAGGCAGCATCCTGTGCCTGCCTTTGCTCCAGAATCACTGCCTGCTCCAGTGATTCCGATGCCAGCCGGTGAAGGAGCTGCCTTAGCACTGCTAGAGGGAGAAGTGACAAAGCTGCAGTCTAAATGTGGCTCTTTCGAGCTCTCTGAATGACAGAAAACACCTGACACGCTGCGTTGGGGAAGGCTGACTCGCTCTTCCTGCATGCTGACAGGGGCATTAAAATGTATTTATAACAGCTGGGGATGGCTTGCCCTGAGGAGTGAACTTAATTCTTAGTCTGCCAGACACTCCTTTGTGAGTGACAGTGATTTGTCCCCTGTGTGTTTGTTCTCCTTTTTGCCCTCTTGCATTCCCTTTGCATTTTATAGAGCCGCATTTGACAGTCTAATTTCATAGAGCTAATAACATTATGTAGTGAAATGAGCTCAAATGTCCGTTTATCTCTCCAGTGCTGAACTACTTGGTTGATAAACACTGCTTTTCTCACCTCTCCTGTTGTGCCTGTGCCATGGTTCAGTTTTTATAATCTCCCTTTAAAACAAATACCTTGATGAGAGAAGTGCTCTGACTTCTGTCTGCCACGTGACTAAGCCAGGGAAGTGCTTTATACAGCCAAAAGAGGCCCTTTGGTGACAAGCTGCAACAAATAACTAAACAAAAACTAACCTGAACTTGGTTATTTCAATTTGTTCAGGTAGAAATCCTGACAGCACATCTCAGCCCTCCCCCTCAGCTTGATGTGGAGCAAAGTGAATGCAGGGAGATGCCAAGGCTGACTTTGACAGGCACTAGGCTTTGTCCCTGCAGCTTCTGGTCCTTCCTATTTGCCCTTGATTTGGAGCCACAGAGATCTAGATTGTTCCGTCCAGCTGAGAGGGACCTTTTGGGTTGAGGACTTGCACAGGTACAGCCCCCTCTCAGTGGGGGTGATATGGAAATGCAGAGCTTCAGGTCATTGCAGGATACCTAAGACAACTGACTGCTCTGGTTGCCTAATTAGAGGGATTCACTTAATAAGACTCACCTGGAGGTTTGTAGCTGAAGATATATATTGCACGCAGGCTATGACTGCATACAGGTTCCAGTCACCCAGAGAAATGACTAATGGGTTTTGTAACAGCTTCGTAAAAAGCTTTTGCTCTTGGCTACCAAAATACCTTGAGGCAATTAGTTCCACTGGGTAAATCTATAGGAAAAGTTTTCTGCTGGCAGCTCATCTTAATATAGCAGACAGATACAGCTCCTTGGTGGTGGGTGGATAAGGCACAGATGAGAGTGTATGTACCATCATCAACTTCTTTACCAACTTGATCTTCAAAACCTCTGTCATCCCCTTCTTGTCCTCTTTGGACATCCCCTCTCCATCCTCTCTTCCTGCAAGGAAGAGTTGATGCAGGTCACTTCTGTGGAATCTTACTTTCCAGACCTGTTTTGAAGCTAACACTTTTAAACCCCTTTTTATTTTTATTTTGAATCTTCCTTTTTCTCTCACATCACCACTTATGAATAGTTTATGTTGCTCAAATCGCCCAGCAAATTCTGTTTCAGCCAGGTGAACAAAAGCCCTGTGATTGAAAATCCCATCTTTTACACTGTAAGCCTGGCCCCTGGCCTCCTCTTTCCTCAGCCATGGCTTAGCTTGGATTTTCCTGACAAAATGAATTCTCAGTAAACGGGAGGGAAGGGAAAGGGGGCACAGCTCAAAGCTGACAGCTTTACAGACCTCATCCATTCAACAGAATCAACTGACTCTGCTTATTACCTGTTTTGCAGAATACCACAGCACGTCCTTTGGAAACGGGAGAAGCAGATGTTTTTCTACTCGTTGCTTGTACTCCCACTTCCCATGTGGGAACAGAATGTGAAGGGAACAGCTGGTAACAGTGCAGCATATCTTGCCCACCCATCCTTTTTCATACATATGAGGTGGGTTAGCCCTGTGATTGCATATGGCACATGATAAAGCAAGTTAAAAGTGTGGAAGAAGGTCTCCCGCATAGTGGGGACCACCTCAGCAGCAAAACTGTTTGCTCTCTGACTGGGCTTTTGCTCCTTGTCCACATGGGCTGAGTCCTGCACTTGGTGATTTAAAGCCAGGGGAGAAGAAATGACTTCAGTTTATGGTGAGGAAACAGAATGCTGAAGGAAATAAATGAGTACAGACGAAATAGTGGGTCAGTGATATATTTCAACTCAGACTTTGGAGCACTGCATCTAGCCCTAAGATCCTTCTGCTCATGTTTTCCCTTTTCTGTTCTTTATTACACCATAAAAGAGAAACCCAACCAAGGAACGGTGATTTCCCTTCAGGGTAGAGGAGGAGGGAGAACATCACATGGGTAACAAGTGTGCACTCCTCATTCTTGCAGCCCATATGGAGTGTAAACTCAGTTCTGAAGAAGCCAGAAAAGTATTTAATATTTTAGTTTTAATAATAAATATGGCCATGTGGAGTAATTAGAAAGATGGCAAGTGCTAGACCATGAAGGGTTTGCTTTCTGATGTTTCCACTGGCACCAGTTCTTTTGGCTGGCCTCAAAATCACAGTTAATATGGCCTGAATTTGCAGAATTGAGCAGCAAAACTGAGAAAAGCTGCAGATATTTGGCTCAATGGGTTTTTTCCTCTCCTATTCATTATTATACATTTTAAATGCTTAATTTAGAAATGAGTGCAGTCCTTGATCACCTTCCTGTTTACATTTTGACGTTGCACTTGGAGCAAAGGGACCTCTCTTGTACTTCTCCCGCCTCCACTGTCTGAGCTTTGTCACCCTCCTTTGGGATCTCTTTTTCAAAAGATCAAGAATAGAGAAAATGCTTCAGATGCCATAAATATTGCAGGAATCAGTGTTCATCAGAGAACGGCCTCCTTTAAGATCTTCCTGAGAAGGCATTCAGTCCTTCAAAGTAAACAAGCTGGGAACATGAATTCAAATGTTTTTCTACTAAATACATATACATGAATTAGCCTGTGTGGCTGTGATAAATAAGTGTTATATAAGTGAGGTTTAAAGCAAACCACACCAGAAAAAAGCAGACGCTGCAAGTCTAGGCACGAGCCAGTTCTTCCTGCTCCTCTCTTCCGATGGCCGAGAGAATGTTGTTAAAGGCAAAGAGAAAGGTCTCTTCACCTCTATGAATCGCTTGTTCTGGGCTATCAGAATCTTTTCCTGAGAGGAGAAATGCCATTATGCTGATGTGTAAATTGAGATTATTTTGCACAATGTGCTGAATCTACATTTTGGAGTCTGTCATTGCCTGAGTTTGGAGATGTGGTCTCGTCTTGGGATGGGGAGAGAAGTGGAGATGGGGCTACCTCCATCTCAAAGTCGGAAGCAATGTGTCCTTTTTTTCTTTGTGTCAGGCATTGCAAACTGGCTCAGGCTGATGTCTGCCTGGTTATAACCTGACAGTCCTCTCCAAGGTGGGCAGCTTGTGGAGCTGTAACTGCCCTGCAGTGGGAGCAGGAGCCTGGCAGAGATGGGGCTTGAACTGGAGGTGGATAATAGCATTTGTTTCTTTCATGACTGACACCAGCTTCCTTCCTTCCAGTGCCACAAGATACCAAGACAAATTAAGCTTATTGGAGAAGAAGTCCATGGAAATTCATGAAAATTGGGATGGTCCCCAATGGAATACTTTGGTCTGTTGAAGTTCAGGATAGCTCCTGTCCCACAGTGAAATCAGAGTCTCCTGCAACCCTGGAGGAGGTCAGTGTTCTTAAGAACATTTGAGTCTCTAGGTTATTAACTCTGGATAATTCATTGATGTCAATAAAAGTACATATGTTTTTATCCCTTAAAAGAGTTCAAACCTTCTAAATAGTTGATGAATTAATTTTTCTGCACTATTTCAGTCCTTTCCTGCCAGGCACTTGTATCCAGTCTCTGATCTTGGGTGGTGGTGAGCAAGCAGATCTGTATCACAGCATGGTGTGCTGAGCCACTGCGACATGACGATGTGCCTTCTGTGCCCTCAGGTGGGGGTAAGTCCATCTATTTTTCTGAGTAGTTTCCTTCTGAATCATGCAGTCTCCATCCAGAGCCTGTAGACCGTGACTGAGACTCATGAGCACTAGGATTATACAGTGTGCAAGGGCAGGCTTTGCTGGGTGGTTAGAAAAGAGCTTTGTAAGGTGCAAATCAGGACAGACAGCTAAAAGATTGTAGCTGAGAGGCAGTCATGCTATTCTCCATGCTGTTCTCCATTGAAGGGTAAAGTCCACCTTCTAATTGCAGATGATTTTAGTAAATGATGTTGCATGCTCACAGGTCCTAAGGCACCCCGAGGTTTCCCCAGCTAGCCTCGGAAGTGGAGTTTCCATCTATCTTATTCTTTACCTTTGGACTAACAGGCTGAAATCTCCCAGTAGCTTTCTTCTGGTCTTTCCAGTTTGGGGGTGTGAGTCTCTGGAAGGAAGACTAAGTGAATGCAAAACTACCAGCCAGGAGAGTCAGTTTTTATGTGGGCATTCTGGTACTGCCATGCAACAGATACAGTTTAAAGGGATTTCATACAGGAGGGATGGAGAAACAAAAGGTAAACTCAGCAGGCCTGATAAGGCTGCTGTGAGTTATTTCTTGACCTTGGGCAGCTCCACAGTGTTTATGTGCATTTTGTTCATGGTCTTCCATCTCACAGATCCATCTGTGCTGCCAGTGTAATGGGGATAATAAAGACTCCTGAGACATTTCCCAGGGGCTCTGATACAGAAGCCACAAACTCCTCTCCATCAACCTTGTTCAGCACTGTTGGAATTGACCTGTTTGTTTAGGGCAGTGCTCATTCTGTTCCTCCAAAAGTGTTTGACCCTGGTGTTCCTCTGAAGAGTGCAAAACCAGCCACGTTGTGCAGAACATGTACATGATTAAGTCAGGCTAATCAAGAACCAGAATAAAGCAGAAGTATCCAGACAACTTGGAAGTGAGGTACCTCCTGCACAACACATTGTGCAGGATAAATGTACATGTCTCCCTGAGCAGTGCATCATAATTTGTCCCTTCATTAACTCCAGCTCTTGTGTTCAAGTCATTGTTTCACTTCAGTGAAAGCTTTTGATAGCTGCAATTCTCCCCTTTCTTTCCCAAACCAAATTCTGATCCAGAGCCTCCTGTAGGCAATACAAAGACCTTAGTGGGGTTTTTTAGACAAAAACATGCAGTTAGAGCTATTCCATCCCTTTGCCTACTCTTCCTCTTGGTGTTCATGGTTCTGAGCCTGTAGACTCTTCTCTGATGGGAACCTTTCTTTTTAAATTAGGTGTTCCCTGTGGTCCACAGGTCTGTATGGTCAATATTGACATGAAAAGCCAATTCTACATGAGCAATGGGCTAATATAATATAAGCCACCTGTCTGGAAGCTGTGAAGCAGGTGAGGGTGGGTTTGTGCCCAAGTGATTTAGTTTGCTGCTGGGAATCTGTTCCTCAGGTTTGGCAGAGCAGTGGGGCCCTGGTACCAGTCCATTGGAGAGCACAACAGGCTGCTGAAGTTGTGCAAAATGAAGCTCTGGTGTACTTGAGAGCTTGATGAGAACAGGACACATCACCTGTCTGGATTAGCTCTGTGCAATGCTTCCCTTGAAGCACAGCTTCATCTTCTGCAGTTTGGGATTTGCAAACTATAGGAAGCTGGGCTCCCCAGCCCTTCAAGGCCAGGTGAGACAGGCTGTTGCTCAGGAAATGGGACCTGGGGAAATTAAAAGTGCATCAAAGGGTTTCTTGGAACTTCTGTTGTAATGCTGGTTTATTTAATTTGGCTCCTGCTGCATCTCAAGGTGGGGAAGACGCAATGCAAGCAGGCAGGCAGCAGAAGAAAAGGTTAGCTTCAGAAAGAGCTGCGGGTCTGTGAACAAGCAGAAGCTGACACTGAAAAAGGTCAGCAATTTAAATGGCCTGATTTAAGTAAGGCACGCGTCAGGCTGTACTGCCCCCAGAGGAGGTTCTTTGTGTGGGTTTATGAACCCTGGGAAAGGGGCCAAGTTAGCCCTCATTATATTTTGTTTAATCAGCTATTTAAATAGCGAACTGTTTTCTTGGCTCTCTTCCCCGCTGAGATCACATCTTTATACTCTTGACCTTTTCATTTCATGCAAGAGGCTCTTTTATTGGTTTGGACCATACTTCTGAACCCCAGGTAAGTCAGCTGCACTTAGCTTGCTCTTGCATCACCTCTCTTCCTGGAGGAGAGAAAGCCCAAAGTTATTTATTTCCTATGTTCTCAATATTAAAGAAATATGGAATTTCTTTTTTTTTCCCCATTTTTACTATGCAAACTCAGGAAGGCCCTCTGGGATAAAGGGAAGTATGTTTAAGGATGTAATGTAAGTAGATTTGCAGACAACAGCAGGAACATCTTGCAGGTTTGCTTTGAACAATGTTGGGAGAAAAACACAGCTCAGCTGTCTTCAACATAGACATCACTCCTTTCTTCTAAAGCTCCATTTAGCTGTAAAGAGGTGACAGTAGGGAAGAGAAATTACCTGTCTGAGATGTCCATGCTGTGTGTTGCAGAGGACTGTTCTCTAGCATGAATACTGAGTTCCCTTGAAATTCAACAGGGTCTGAGTGCGTTGGTTGAAGAATAGAAGACTGAAATGATGCTCATGCCTTTTCCGCACCTCAGTTTGGGAAGGAGTGAGAGCTGGGCCGTATACAGCTTCCTTTCTAAAGAGCTAGTATCATAGGTTTTAACTTAGAACTCACCTGTTATCATTGGAAGATGGAAACAATCATATCACAATTATTGTCATTGCCTTCAGAGCATTTCTGAGCATTCCAGTTACTTTTCAAGAGCCTGGGAAACAATTCAATTGCAGTTGTGGATTTAAAAGGAAGGAAGATGCTACCTAACAGCAGCCAGGTGGATTTGGGTGAGGAATATGCTGGCCCTCCAGTTTATCTTGCTTCCCAAGTAGACAAGGAAGTTTTAGCAGCAGCCTTTCAGCTCTTTTGTCCTTGGCTGGGAGCAGCTCCTCTGGTTTTCCCTCTTTATGTATGGCACCCTCACACTTTAATCCCCAACTAGCCCCCTGTACGAGAACACTCTACCCTCTCACCTCTGTTATGGTGTGTTTGTGGTTGAAGACATTTTGCAGATAGGGTTGTCAAAAAAGTACCAGTGATGCTGTGGAGACCTGTCTGGCTGAGCCCTGCTCCTTCTCTCGTGCTGATGTGCACGCAGGGGTGGCATCTCAAGGAAAGTTATTATTGTTTCTGCAGTGCTGGTAAATGCAGTTGTTCTGCAAGGGGAAGGCCCATAATTCTTTGGCACCAAGTGCCTCTGTCACCTCGCCCCTACTCAGCTCATTTGTGCCCTGGTGCTGAGGGGACAGACAGACTGAACGGTAAATCAGCACCAGTCTTTCCTTGGCACGTCTTGCCTTTAGAAGGAATATCTGAAGGCAAAGGCAACTTGTGTCAAAAGGGTCCCTTGGGCAGGGGAGGGAAGTATCAGTAAAATCATCTGCATTTAGAAACAACATAGTTCCCTCTCTGCTGCACATTCCCCTTCAACGCCTCTGTCTTCCAGAGGGAAACAGCTCCACACATCCCAGCGCCTGTATGAGTCAGACCTCCCTCCCTCTCTGGTAAAGGAGGGCGGGCTCTGGGATTAGCTATGCATCTGATTGTGCCTCTAATAAACTAAATGTAATTAAAAAATAGAGCAGGGCCATTGCATTTTAACAGCTTAGAGCTTTCCCTTTGGAAGGATCATCAAGCAGTGAAAGCATATGAAGATTCGGCTCCCCAGCACCTGCTGGGCAGCCTCTGTCAAGATTAACAGCATCTCGCCGGGTTATTAGAGTGAACATGAATACTTTGGAGGCTCTGTGGGTAGTTATGGTATCACATTTTATTATCTTTCACTGAAATGAAATTACTTATTGTAATTGCTTGTCAGTCACAGGCCAACAAATCTGACAAAGGAAAGCTTTTGTGCTGCGAACAGGGAGCAGGAGACAGAAGGGGGAAGGTGGACTGAGCAAAATCCTGCTCTGATTTTTTGGGAGGGGAGGATTTGAGCAAATGTAACTAGAGAGGGAGGGAGAGGAAGGGCTTCTGCCTTGCATAGCAAGCTGAGGCAAACAGTCCTGGCCAAATGATCTGAATTGAGGAAGCATCTTAAAGAGCTGGGGAGGGAGTCAGTGACCTAATCCAGTGTGGTGCATTAGGCTAGGTGGATGCTTTGTGGGTAGTGCATCAGCCACAGCAGCTCAGCAGTTTCTTGATAGCATCAAATATTATATCTCTCAGAGACACAGCTGAAGTTTGATGTCTGGGGACCATAAGTCAGCAGAAGGTGGAAGCTTTGCACGTTGCAGAGATCTGAGTCAGACAAGAAAATGATCCCTTTGGTTTGTTTGTTTATGATAACAATTGGACGGCTCAGTCTTTTCTCTTAGGCTTGGAACTGAAGGAGGGAGAATGGCACCTGGGAACAAAGGTGCTGGGAGAAAAGGGGAGAGCAAGGGAGCTCTGCAGGTATCTGGAAGTGAAGATTACTGCACCACTAGACAGATGATATCTCTCAGCTTTTCACCAGCACAAGCCAAAGGGCTCAAGGTGTAGTGAAGATGGAAGTGTGCCACTGACAAGGCAAATGGTCTCAGTATTTGCCATTTGCCATGAAACGACATAAAACCACCAAGTAACCATGGTAGTCAGATGTTGGAAAGCATCATAGTGAACCCTAAGGGAGTGTGGAAAAAAGAAGGAAGAGAAATGAGAAAGACAGGCCCAACCTCAAAACCCCCAAGTAAATGGGTGGCCTTGAAAGGACTCTGACTTATGTGCAGCCATAACCAGCATTGGGCACAGGAGTTGGTAAGACCTCAGGAACAAGCCAGTCATTCCGCACTTCCTTAGTCTCCATGCTGTTTTCTGGCATTTGGAGCTCCAACTTCCAACTCAGAGGTATTATATTTCCTTTTGCACCCATGATGTTGATATTGTATCACCTTTGGAATCTCTGTATATTGTCATATCTATAGCCTTCTGCAATATTTGAAGTATATTTCTCCCTTCATGTATTCTAAACTTGTTACTTCTTGACTTCATTTGATGCCTTCTCATTGCTGCTTCAAAAGAGACTGAGCAGCTCATGCTATGGCTCTTGCTACTCACAAAATGCTGACTCAATGACCAGGTAAGTCAAAACAGTTGTAAGAAAAAGCAGGAGAAATAGCAGCTTCTGGCTTCATCATGGGCACAGAAGCAAACCATAGCAGTGAACATCACAGATCATGTTGGAAGTCCAGCATCGTGTAGATCACCAACCCGGATGGTTCACCCATGCCACAGTTGAAGGATACAATTCTGCATTTACACAAGCATAAATTTAGCAGATTATGTTCCAGAAACAAATATGTTAAGCTCTTTAGTTATGGTCTTGTCTACTGCATCTTATTTCCTAGTGCATGAATCCCCGTCTTGAGATAGGTTTTGTTCTGTAATTGCTGGTAACGATTAGAGCTCAGCATTAATTAAACAGATTGGTTTTCATTCTCAGACAGTTCAGTTAAAACGCCTTCAGGCTGTTAGACTTGGAGGGGGGGGTCTTTTCTTAAGCATGTCTTCATTAGGGCTTATGTTTCTTTTATCTGCAGATGAGGATTTTCTACTTCCTTTGTACTACAGTATCAACCAGAGTAGCATCAGCTCTTCCTGCTGAACTAAACTCCAGTACTTTATTAGAGACAGAAAGGATGCCTAGTGATACAATTACAGCTCATACCTGTTGCTATTGTGGTTCTTGTCTGCTTTCTGAATCATGAATGATAGTATGGTATTTACATACCAGTTTTACAACTTCATCTTAGAACTAGCTGTATGCCCTGCACTAGTGTTTTCATCTGAGCTCTAGAGTTTAACAATATCACTTCCTCTTTTAAGGTTTATTCTATGATGAAGCATCTAAATTTTGTTAACAGTAAAGGCAGCCATTGCAATTGATTAGACATCATGTATAACACCAAGTGAAAAAGGTCATTTAAATCCTATTTCACTCCTGTCTTATGTGTGAGCTGCAGCAGACCAATGGCAAAGTTATTCAGTCTTTAGTCAGAGCAGAAGTGAATCCATCACATTCCTGGGTTCCTGTAGTTAACAATCTTCATCAGTGCAAATGTGAATCTTAGTTTGAATCACAGCCTGTGCATTTTCAGGTTTTGGGCCCTGAATTCCCTGCCTGATACATGTAAAGTGCCCTAACCTAATGGTAATCTTCACTTCCATACAGATAATTATAGGTGCTCAAGTGTTACATCCAATTTAAATTTCAAAATGGAAGTGATTAAAACTCCTGTAATCATTAGTGAGGAGGTTTGAGCTGTTCTAGATGTTCATGAGTTTAGAAAGTGAGATGCTTCTGCAGTGAGTTAATCATCATCCTTTTCTCAAATGTAGGAATTGGCTCTGTAGGTCTCTGATCAGAAGATCTGACCAAATGAGCAGCGTCAGGTAGGTTTCGTGCAGTGTATGCTGGTTAGTGTGAAACAAGTGCCATATTTGTCCAGGAAGGTAGGCTTTTATTATTGCTGCTTGTTATCTTCATTTCCTACTGGTCTTTGGGCTATAGATAAATCATTTTGCTCTGGATAAAGTATATAGCAATGTGGATGGGTATTATTCTATGTAAGATAATTTGATAGCCTCCATGGTATTACTTCATCAACTGTGCTTTGTGTAGCCTTTAGAATTTTAGCCTTGAAGAAATTAATAAGAGCTTGGGTGAGACTGAGGATGTAAAAAAGGGTCCAGAGTTTTTGCACTTAGCAGCAACACTTTCCAAGAGTTCCCCAGCTGGCAGCAGATACCTCAAAAGCTAGTAGGAAAGAGAAAACACAAAAGCAGCAATAAAAAGTAACCTTGCCTTGGTTTCTCAATGTCAGGTGACAAAGGCCACCATGAAGAAGCAAATCATAGAGATGGCGAAATAGTCCTGAATGCCACTGTCCAGCCATTTGCAAAAACGAATGATTCTCCTTGTCATGACCCACTTGTAAGTGCACCATCTTCTCTTGGATGTCTGTAAATCCTTTAGCAAATTATTCCTGTTCCTTATTGATCACTTAAGCATATTACCTAAGGCAAATCGCAATTTATCTCGTTTTAGTTTCAGTCCTGCTACAACACATAGAGCTTGGCCATAGAGTGGGATTCTTCTCCTAAACAGTCATGGTTACTTACACCTTTATCTCAGTTTTGACCTTCTCTTCAGCATCTCCTCATGCTTCTGCTCTTGACCTTTTTGGGGAGATAGCATCAGACTCACTAGTTAAATGTTAGGTTTGGTTTTGTTGACATGGGACAAATATCCAGACTACAAGGCTGGGTTACAATTTCCCCTCTCTCATTAATGCCAGTCTTTATGTTCACACCTACTTCCATTAGCAAACATACTTGTCCTACAGGGTTCTGATCCTTGCTTTGTCTAAACACCGTAACCAGGACAGCATTCACCATCACAGTGTAGCCCTAGGGACCATTTTCAAGGCTTGGTTAAGTCAGCTGGGACTATAGATTTAAAGTGATGAATTGGCTTTTCATTGCTCATGTGGGTGAGGTTATTCATATGCTTTGCAAAATGAAATCCTCTGGATGGAAATAATGGCCAGGAGACATAATCCCACCCTGATTCCCCAGTATAACTTTCCTTATTTGAAAAGATTTATGTGATTTTTTCTTTCTTTTTTTTTTTTTTAAATGTAATTCCCCTCAGAAATGAAATTGTAACCAAATACACTGTGATACTGATTTCAAGGCTCATTTCCTTGCTCGATAATCTTAAATCTCTATTGCTGTAATTCTTTAACACTTTCAGAGTCAGTAAATTACGATTTGGAGACAGTAGGTTTTGCTCAGAAAGGTTTTTCCTCTGTAAGGTGTCTACATAGCAAGGGGGCTGCAATAATATATTAACTGTGTGGTATTTTAAAATGACTGCTTAAAACTGCTTTACCTCATATTGAAGTGGGTTGATATAAAGAGTGCTCTGTTTAAACACTGTTTAAAAGTACGTATTTAAAGCCCCTAGAAGCGCAGCTGGCTTCTCCTCCCCCCCTCCCCCCCACCTAATCAGATTAAGTGTAACATACAATGGCTTTCTGTAAAGGGAAGGAGGATGCAATTCCCATTGATTCCAGAGGAGCATTTTAAAAAGATAATCAAAATTACTCTTTTTAGAGGAGCCAGCCTAAAGCATAGATCCTCCTACATGTCTTTGCATTTCTAAAGCTTGCCTTCCAGAGACGCTCCTCCAAGATGCTCCAGTCCAGCTCACTTGCAGTGATGGTTTATAGGGTTGTTAGAGCAGCCTGGAAGAGCAGTGGGGGACCGGCCTCAATAGGGAACACTCCAGAGTTACTTGTTTGGTGTTTATTATAAGGCTTTCCCCTATTTTCCATCTTGGATCAGGAAATTTCACCTGGGAAAATGTGAACATTTGTAAATAAGCATCTTCAATGCCATCTGTCACATGGGGCTTCAGGTGTTTGCTTTATCACTGAAGCAAAATACACAGCAGACTAGGCAGAAGTAGAGAGGAAAAGGCCAGACTGCATAACAAAGTGAATTGCACATATCTGACAATCAAGTGGGACTCTGAAGCCCTGAATTTCTCGTCTCAATGCTTTTGGGCATGGGCAATGCATTTGCTCCCACTGCTTTGAGTGGCACCTGTCTCCCTGAAGGTAATGAGAAACCGTTGCCTTGCTGTCAGCTGAGCACTCGGTGGCCAGAAAAAAGAGAAATAAACCAAGTTATTCAAAGCAGCTGGTGATTAAGAAACACCTCCTGCTTTTTTATAAGACTTGATGCTCTTAATGGCTTCTCTTTTTCTTTCTTTTCTTACTTTTTGATTTTGCAAGGTGAGGTTGTGTTGTTGAAAGTGTGTGACATCTCGCTGCTGAGCACAAGGGGACAAAAGCTGTGACTGAGAGATGTTTCCAAGGAGACAATGCAAAGAATGCATGAAAGGAGAGAAATCAAGTAGGTGATCTATCTAAATTCAGTAGGTCTAGTGGGGGATCCTGAAGAGCAGCATGAAAGTGAAAAAAGAGCCAAGGAAGTCGAGCAGCCTTGAAATTGCTCCATACTCCTCTCCTCTTCATGTTCCAGGGGCTGAGGACACTACATTTACACCAAGCGGTGTTCTCTCTAAAAGGAAACTAAATGGGGCATGAACAGCAATTGAAGACCCTGGGGAAATATAAGGAAACTAAATCTGGTTGAGCATGTAGGAAAGAATTGTCAAAACCATCCCAGGTGATAGAGTTATGGGAGAACAAAGAAGGACGCAGACAAATGTGGGATGGAGAAATAGATGCTGAGTGCTGTGAAGCCTCCTGTGTCAATCCAGTCATGACCAAGGGCATCCTGACCTTCCCAGGAAGGAAGGAAGCTGCTCAAGAGACTGATGGCTACTTGTCCTCAGTGTCTTCAAAAAACAAAGCCGGAAAAGACCTAGTAACAAATGAGGGCTGAGCAATTCTCACTCTGTACTAAATGAAGCTCATAGCCCAGGTTTTGCTTGTGCCAGGTAAAGAAGTGGATCAGCATATTTTTCTTGTTATGGAGGGAATGTTGCATGACATTACACTGTCCATGATCGTGCCTCTGTGAGAGTGAGCACTAGCAGGTCAAGTAAACCCAGTTGAAACATTGCTCACTGCTCTGCAACCATTTCTGGCTTATAAAGAAGAGTATTTTGTGATGCAGCCAGGAACCTCAATTCAGGGCTTCCTATTCATTAGCTGCCCACAGATCCAGAACTGAGAGCAGCGCATCGCTTGTAGCCATTACTGGAAGCAAATGGAATGTGTCCTTTGTACTGGAGTACCTCAAGACCTATGCGTCCTGTAATTACCACCCCAAAAAGGCCTTTGCCACTGGTACAAGTTTTCCAAACAATGCAGCTTTATGTAAATACTCTAATTCAGAGAAAAATATTTTCTAGGAATACCATGCAAACCCAATACAGGGAATAAGAAAACGAATGCCAAATAGGTAGTCTGTACTGAGGGAAGAGCATCCTAAGGTGATCCTAAGGTATCCCAAGGAATACCATTAATGGTATCCTTGAAAGAGAGGAATGCAGGGGAGAAAGAGCAGCTAGCCTTGCCTTGAGAGCTACTTAGAGATGACATTTTGAAGAAAACTGCCTATAATTGAAAGAGATATGAGAGAATGAGCATGGAAAAGGACCGCGCTGTAGGTGTAAGCAAGCAAGTGCAAAAATGAGTGGCAAATTCCTCTGCCTCTCCTCAGCATCCTCCATCTGCACATATGTTACAGGATAAATTGTTTAGAAGGGAATAATGGACATGACAAATTAAAACTGAAGTAACAAAGAACAGAAAAACAATGCACGGGAAGGAAAAGAAATTAAACATACACCTGACTCATGTTGTGTGAAGATCAAGATCCATCATCTAATTACACATCTGTGATGTGTATAAGGGATGGTACTAGCAATGGCTTTCCGGGCTTTTAGCCTTGTGTCTATGTTCAGAGTTGGCTGCAAGCTGGCAATTGGGCCTTGCAACCAAGTCCATCTATTGGGTGTATGTAGGATAGATAATCTTTTCTTTTCCATCTGAACTTGAATGATCATGATATAAAGCAGGTATCTATTCACACTCAGGGCAAGAGAAGCTCAAAATCTGGGAAGAAAATGATTGTTTTTTCTCTGCTCAGGACATAGCATGGAAAAGGTACAAGAAAGGCAGAGAATGTATATATACAATCCCTGAAGGATAAAGGTTTTGTTTCAGTCAGCATTTACTCTCTGGATGAAGGAGATGAAATCATCCCAAATGTACACAGTGCTCTGTCTCTTCTTTACGCCCTTTCCCAGAGGTGCAATCTGAAGTGATTCAACCTGCAACGGTGCTATTAAATTACAGAATATGAGGATTTCCCTGTGTTTCCTTCTCCAGCAGGGAACGCAGTAGGCCATGGAGAGATTGTTGCAGCATGGATAAGCTCCACAGTATCTAGACATAGCACTGCTGAAAGGGGGGCTTAGCAGAGTGTGAATCCCTTTGATTCTATTCC
>JBCJKH010014833.1:15936-26479 GCA_039877255.1 Loriculus beryllinus | reverse complement strand
CCCTGTGGCCGGGGTCCAGATCCTGCTCTTTGTGCCCATCTGAGAACCATGGCATCCTCCTTTCCCATCCTGCTGCATCCCGAGGCAGGAGCCTAGACTAAACACTTGCCTGGCAAAGGAAACAGACAGGGCGTCCTGTCATCTACTGCTTGTCCAGAGCATGCATGCTTGTGTATGAACACAGCTCTTGCTCATGTTGCCTGCCCTCCTACCCTTCCTGCACCGACATCTTCATTCTCTCCTCCAGAGCTTTCAGAAATGGAAAACAAAGATTCAGGCCATCTTGGATCCAGGCACGGGGGCACAGCAGGATGACATCTGTAAACATCCAGAAAATAATGGCATCATTTAACTTTCATCAGAAGGCTTATTTATCTCTGAAGAGATTACACAAAGTGTTTCCATGCAAAGCAGAGGAATGGAGTAGATGTAAATCCATGACAGGAAACTTTTTATACACAAAAAGGGATTGTAAATTTCTGTAGTAAAGTTATGGATTACATTCATGAGACAGTAAGTCAGATGGCTCTGCTTTACATCCCCTAGGGATTTGGCCTTTACAACCATGCTTACACAGACTGGCAAAAGAAAGCTGGGGAGAGCAGCATGCTCTGTCTCCATAAGAGCCATATGGTGTCAAAGGGCATGGCAGGAAAGCCCTGCCAGGAAGCCCAGCTTGCCATCATGGGAGGTGCACCCATGACTGAGCACAGCACCACAGGAGCAAGCAACAATGGCTGCGTATATCCTGGCTGCACTGTGGGAGATGCTGTGGGCTCTGTAGCTAATTCTGTATCCCAGAATAAAGATCAGGATCAAGAGAAAGCCTAAATTAACTGAGCCTGGGGCTGCAGATGGCACTCTGGTATGTGCGTGCGTGCTAGACACGTGGAAGGTCAGCAGCTCTGAACTGCGGAATGGCCTGGCAGAGCAGATGCACCCTTGCTCCAGGCATGGTGAAGGTTTTCAGGCAGAAGATGCGTAAGGTGGATAACCTTCAGGACATAAAGTTTAATTCTCAACCCATTTGCTGCAGTCTGTTAGCAGTGGGACATGGCCGCAGGAAGCCTTGTCACTCAGTGCCCCAAACCACTGAGGAACCTGTCTCCAACCTCCTGCTCCAACACAAATGTACTGACACTATGCCAGCAACTACTAGGTTTTTTTCTGACAGAGAGGGAGGCCCTTTGTGTCAACATGTAAAAGCAATGCCTGGACAACCCTGCTATTAAAAATTAAGCAAACAACAGATTGACCAGGGGATACTGGAAATGCCCCAAACATAGGAATGGACCAAGAGAAGTGCATTGCAAGTATCTCCTGCTTCTTTCCCTAATATGACTCCCATTTGCATGCAGTAGCAGCAAAATCCCATCTCCTGCCATTGGGCTCCATGTATACTTGTGGGAGATTTCTGAGCCCAAACCACCCAATACCTGTGTTTGGGGTAGTAAAAAAGCAAAACCAAAAATCAACAAAGCACCTGAGCAGGCAATAAGACATATTCTCTGTCCTAAAGAATTTGCGTCCCAAAGGCACATGGGCAGAGTGAGGGTTGGACTCTTTCCTGGAAGAAGGCCAGGTGTGCCAACTCAGCCAAAGGATGTGGTGTAGTCGGGGTAGAAGAGAGCTCTGCTGCTCTCCTAACAGTAGCACACAGTTATAGCTCCCACTGTCTCCATGGAAAATCTCCATTGCTGAAGCAATATCTGGCCTCTGAACTCCTCTGCAGCAGATAATGAGTCGGGAGTCACATCTTTATGCATCTCTGTACAGGCATTTTTAGTATCTGCTTACAGAGGAAGAAATGGGTGTAGCTAGACACTTTGAGATACTGCTATCAAGCTGAAACTATACATCTACAGACACCCCCAGTCACATATCACAGCTGTACCCAAGCAATACAAGTGACTTGATGCTTACAGGCCACCTTCAATTTAGTGATGGTTTAGCAGCCCTGAATTACAATGTGGGAAGTGAAGGACCAGGAGGGAAAATGAATACTTTTGAAAGCCATCTGGAGCTAAGCAGGGTCCTCCTCTCATACGCTTTGCACTGTGGGTTATTTTCCCAGGTCCTTGGGGCAATACCGTACGGGTTTTTCCCAGTACAGGGCAAAAGCAAGCTTTGCCCTCCTCTGCTCCGCTGCAGTTAAGTTGTGTAGAGATTAGGGACCACAACTTTTACTTAGGCAGGTGTGAGCCAGTGCAGTCACCAGGAAGTGACTTGGGTGTTGGCACTGCTGCAATTTTCTCTGTGTGCAAGTGGGATCCCAGTACACAGCAGGCTTCCCACTCCTCATTCAGTTAGTGGCTTGTCCCGGGCTGACTTGGATGTAGCAAGTGAGAAAAATGCTGCGTGAGGCCTCGTTTAATCCTAGGTTCTCTTTAACTACTAACCAACCCGCCTCTCTACCAGCGTGTCACATTGAGAGGATGTGGACAAATATATCCATGCTGAGGAGTGGCAGAGGCTGTAGTCTGCATTTAGAAATGCTGAGCAGCATGTTTTTGTGAGCTGGCTAATTAGTATGGGCTTGAAACTAATGGCTGCGTTTAACTGACAAGGCAATATGCCTTTCACCCATCCCTTGAGATGTCAGGAGAATTATTTCTTTTGAAAAGTGTGTCCATTAACCCATTCCTCTCTATACACTTTGATCTTTTCAATATAATCCTTTCCCTCTGCACTTCTTTTCTTATAAGGAGGAGACTGTGAAAGTAAATCATACTGGTTTGCAACCTTCTCTTCTTCCCTTGCTCGTTGAGATGCATGTCTGGGTCTCCTGTGCCAGTGGCAGCAGACAGGGCATTTCTGACACCCTAGTCTCACATGAGGAGCTGGGGAAAAGACAACACTGTGGTCTCAAAGTGTTAACACTGATTCAACCACAAAAAGATGCTGTTAGAGAAACTGAACTGCTGCAGATGCCTCTGTGCTTCTCCAAGGCAGTAGGGAGGTCAGGAAGAGGCAATGATTCAGCAAGTCACAATTTTCCTCCCAGGTTGGTCCCTTGGGCTCTGGATTAAACTAAAAATTGATGGCCTGGCCTTTAAATGGGAAGGAGAATTGAGTTTTCTTACAGATCTCATTCAGATCCAAGTACTGCGCAATCCTAGTGCCATGTACACCCATACACCCAGATGCTTGTGATGTTTCCCCACACAAAGATGCTTGTTAATACTTGACAAAAGCAGGTCAGAGTCTAAAAGTAGATAGTATTTGGTGGGGGAAAAAAAAAAAAGGAATATAGCAATAAATATACACTGTTATTTAGGGCCAAATCTTGCCCTCGATTTGAAGGGTTCTGTACAAAGTTAGGAAACGTTTTATATATCCAAAGTTGGATATAATGTTCAGTGTACCCAAGAATGGAGGAGTTAATTGCCAAATTGGCAAATACTGCACTTCTCAGTATTGTTAGCAGTGGCAAATCTGGCCTTACGTAGGAGTCAGAAGAGACTTCAGTGTTTAGGTTGCCCTTGAGACATGAGAGGCATCATTTTGCAAGATAAATGTTTATCTTCTGCATCTCTAGAAATATGTTTGAAGAGACTGTCCTCCCTTCCCACGAGGGCCTGTTTGGCACTTGAAGAGCCTTGCTAGCTTTGCATTTCCAAATACGGATGCCTCTATTTTGGCTTCCACATTCAAGGAACAGGCTAACAGTAGCTGTATTCCAGGAGTGTTGAGCACTTCTCCACATTATTTACAGTTACTGTAAGATGCAGATCTTTAGAATTCACAAGGTCAAGTCACCAGGACCTAAATCACTGCAGTGTGGAATTACAGTCCTATTTTGAGCCACCAACATTTTAAAGTTTTGCTCCAAGCCAGCAATTGCCTGCAGTATCATACCAAATTAAAAACAAAACAAAAAAGGCAGAAAAAAGGTAAGGAAGCAAGAGAGGTTTGGCTGAGAATAACATTATTATAGATCATGTACCAAAAGGAAGATGACTTCAGGGATAAATGACCCTTGCAACTGACTTCCCCAAGTCACAGGATGTCAGTTTGTGTTTTGAAGGCACCTACTATGTATTGCAAAGGACTGATGTGAAAAACTGCATGCTGTCCCCAGACTAAATAAGCGACTCTTTGTTTTCAACTTAAAAAAGACAGAAAGAGGGAAAGGAAGGGAGGGAGAGAGAAAGCATGTCACAGATGAAAGTATGTTCTCATAGGTCACACCAGAGTGTCCTTACCTCAGCAAATGCTCTGGCTTAACCTCATAACTGAATAATCCTGCTATCTGATAGTGCCTGAGAAATAAACAGTGTTCTTTAAAGCTCTTGCCCATTTCACAGCACTTCCTTGTGACACTGCAATAAAGTAGGTTGCAGCAAGTATCCTTCATGCTATGCCTTCAAATGTACCAGTTAATTACGGAGCCCTTTAAACCTGCTAACAAGACAAGCCTTGTTCTTTCAACCTATTGCTTTTTGCCAAAAAAGCCACAAACAAACAAAAACCCCTCCATATTAAAAAAAAAAAATAAAGAAAGAAAAAACAAAATCAAAACCTTCATTTGGCAATCTCTATAGCCCATGTTTATATTCCAAGAATTTCAGATTGCCTTCACAGAAAGCTCACCATGAAAAGAAAACTACTTACAATAAGACAAATACAGTGCATTACATTATTACACCATTGTGAAACTTTACCCCAAGTACCATTAGAATTCAATCAACACCACTTGCAATTGAAAAAAAACCAAACAACCTATACATTGGAGGTATAAAACATATTTATCATATTTTTATTATCATATATTTACAGAGCTATAAAATAACTTCTAACCATAGTCTACATGTCACTACTCATTTACGTGAATTATAAGCTTCAATTTGAAGCTTGTAATATGGTTGCGTGCAAAGGGAAAAAGGTTTTATGAGGAATTCACAGACCGCATCAGCCCTATACACATGGTTAAACACAGAAACGCCTTTTTTTATTTAGTCAAGGCTTTCAATAGTCAGCCTCTTTTTCATGTACCACTTACCAATACATACATGAAAATCTGACACAGGAATTTAAAGACTGACAACAATTTTTATACAGAGAGGGAGAAGAAAACAGAGCTACACATATATAAATGCCTCAGTGTTGAAGTACTTCCCTAAAACAAGATGCATGGGAACAAACAAAAAGACTTCCATTCAAAGCTTTCCTGAAATATAGAAGAGCAAAAGATGTGAATAACTGCTTTCTAAAATTGTTATGTATAGTCTCATAACTTTAACATTACTGCCCGCAAGCACGGTTCCAGTGTTCTGCTTCTGGAAGCCAAGCAACAGTCCACAGCACGCTCTAGCAACATGAAACTATAAGGCCAGAAGACAGGAGTTTCTTATGGAAACAGTGACAAAGTTAAATTTCATCATGCAAGCAGTACAACTTTAATCACGTTTTAGAGGTATGAGATCCATTCAGCAAGAAATTCAAGGAGCAATATGCAAATTGGCAAAAGATCAAGAACAGATAGCCAAGAAATACAAATCTGGTTCCAAGATACCTATGCTACAGTTGTACAGTTCAATGCCTGGTGAGGGCAGTTAATACATAAAAACCCACATCAGACTCACTGATCTTGGTTTTCCTTTATTCACAGTCCAATTAGATGAAGTAAACTTAAAATAATGGGAACAGTAAGCTGGTAGACCAACTGATCTCCTAAAGCATGCTGCCAATTAAGTATAGGACACCAAAGATCTACTACTGACAATTATTCCACCTCTGATGACAAAAGTTAACAAAAATGCTACCTGTGCATTAAGGAGAAAGCTCTAATACACACTGTAATTTCTACAGTGTGTAATGGCTCCCCGCAAATAGGGTTAATAGAAAACAGGCAGAGAGTTTGCCCTAATCTGCTCCCCATTGCTGCAGTATCCACCAGTTCTCTGCAGTTACTTTCTCTTTTGCTCAGAGTTGCTCTTTTCAGCGAGAAAGCAGACATTTTTTCAGCCTGTTGAGCATTTATTATTACCTCTGTAGAGCCTTTCCTACAGAAGAGTAAAGTAATACCAAGAGCCCAGCAGAACATACAGCCCTTCAATGGGCTGTGCTGCAGCCTCCTGAAAAAGCAACTTCAGAATTACTATTGGTAATAATGTCAACTCATAACCATGTTTCTGCAGAGACACCACTATTTTTATATTTATTTATTTATTTATTTGCAAAATTCAGTTATCCAGGCTCACAGTAACCCATAAGCCCCTAATGCTGCAGTTCACTTTAGAGTGCTTTTATTATGAAGTCACAAAGGAATAGTTCTCAGCATTCCTTTGCACTTACAGTAGCAACAGGTCATAGAAAGTTAGGATGACTTAATTAGGTAATAAATGCAAATCTTTATCATTATATGTAGCAAATTCTTGCCTTTTAAATAATACAACAGCACAAAAATGTGCATTTGCAAATTTTCCCTTGCAAAAGTGAAAATCGCAAATTGAAACCAATCAATTTAAGGTTTAAATAACATGCTCAACTCAATTCAGGGTGAATAAAATACAGTAATTTGCACAATCCCTTAAGAGTGCTTATTCCTGAGACAGATTTCCTACTTCCAGTAATACATGCGTTTCAACATAAAAAACCACTACAACCACATAATTTTACTCTGAATGTGACCACTGAAGCACTGGGAAGTGTTCCATTGGCTTTTAATCAATACCACACCACCCAACAGTTCATAGCCAGAAAAATCCACACAGACTAAACTCTCCAAAGCTTCCAAGCAAATCTGTTGAGCATGTTGAAGAGAAAAACGTTTTGCCTGAAAACCTGATTTCTCAAAGGGAGAAAAAAAAATCTTTAAACAGTTTTGCAGATTGTAAAGTAAAATGTTTTATAGATATTTCATATACATCTCATGTTTCAGTTTCTTGAGCAGCATCTTTCATGATAGCTTAGCCTTCCAGTAAAAACACAACTGATCAATCAAACAGTAGCAAAATGTTACCTGCCTGGGCAGGAATTGACACCTTTGCTGTGCCTGCACTAAATGCGGACATCTGAATCCACATGCAACAGCTGAGGAGTCAGCAGAGCATGGTCAATGCAGAAGTTTCTTTATGCGCAGCATATGTTGAGAAGCACGAGTTTCACATATTCAAGGTTACAGCTGAAGGCATAAATGGGAGAAATCACTCCTGATCTCAGCTCCCTTATACATGAATAAAACACAAAGATGAAGGATGCTGATGTTACAATGAGCACAGGGCATGCATTCTCTCCCTCAAAAGAAAGTAACCCACTCTGTGGACAGCTAACTCCTCTGAATCACAACCAATGTATCACTCATACTCCAGCCCTAAGGAATAAAGAGTTTTAGTCAGAAATCAGCAAAGATAGTAAAAGTAAACAAGGGTCTTACTAAATTTTTCACTTGTCCATGAAACGACATAGCGCTTTGAGAATGTACATATAGACAAGAGGCTCAGTAATCTAAAGACAGCCTTCACTGTTACATTTATTAAGGAGGCAGCAGAGGCAACACATAATTTTTGAAGAGCCTCATGTCACTTCCCTAAGACACAGTTTTTATGCTGATCTATTTAGCTACATTTTAGGAGTTGATGTTGGGTTTCTATTCAACCCTCTACAGTTAGAGCACAAAGAATCACATTATGTCTCATTCAGAAACATTATAGCAGAGCTCTATGCACATAGAACCTGTACAACCCATCCATTTTTCTTGTGAAAGCCTTTAGAAAGATTACAGATCAGTCTGTGCATAAAATTATTTCTACACTCAGTAAAAATAAACTGCTGATAGACTTCTCTTGCAAAAGGCTGTCTCCCACCTCCGTAAGGGAAATCTCCAACATCCATCATGAAAAAGGAATTATAAATACAACTATTTTTCTTCCTTTTAGGAACAGATCTACAAATAAGGACAGCTGTATTATACTACCAACATCTTGCATTTCTTCCATGTGGCTGAACTAAGTGGCTATGGTGACTGTGCAAAAATGCATTGAAAAAAAGTTTAAAAAACCTGCTAAAGTCAAAATAACCACATGTAACCTAAAATAATTACACTGTAAGCACTCAGGTATCTCACAGTACAACAAATTACATAATAATGTTATATGAAGAGAGCAAAAAGCAACTTGACATGGGCACAAAAGCAGATCACAAAGACAGGAAGATATGACACTCATTGCATCAAGCGTGCAGTAGATTCGTGCTTCTCAACTAAGGCATGATGAAAGGCTTACTTAAGAACCTAAACACACAGTTCATACACACAGCTTTTTAGGACTCACTGCTTAAGCAACCACAATAAATTATATCCTTCAGAGACTGAAGTGTGCTTTCAGCATGCTGATAACCTGCTAACATTGAACTGAGCAAAGTATCATGGCCCTGGGGACAAAAGCTCACCAGGTACTCAACTCTTCAATTAAAGATGGTCGTAAGGGCACATGCTGAAGAGGAGCAAGACTTGGATTCAATCCCTTGTCAGCACAAGGGTTCTCCACTGCAATCTTCCATCTCCCTGGGGTGTGACCTTGTTATTAAATTATAGGATAAATTGGGAGATCAGCCTGCTCATATTCTATTGCTGTTGTTACACTAAATCACATAGAATAAGCACCAAACCACAGTAAGAGAGAAAACAAATGGGAATGTGATCACTCCTGTAAGGAGGTTACTCTCCAAAAGGTCTTAGCTTCTCATCTTTGTCTTCAAAATGGTGTGTTTTATTAAAAGGCTTTACAGCTCAAAAGGTATCAAATTCTGGCAGATTCAACTACTGACACTTTCAGTGTGATCTGAATCT
Organism: Loriculus beryllinus; assembly: GCA_039877255.1. Taxonomy (NCBI): domain Eukaryota; kingdom Metazoa; phylum Chordata; class Aves; order Psittaciformes; family Psittacidae; genus Loriculus; species Loriculus beryllinus. The sequence continues at coordinate 17,688 of JBCJKH010014833.1, read as the reverse complement.
TTTGAGAACAGTCCAAGCTTAAGTGATCATGACATACAAGCACCCTAGCTCAAACCTAAACCAGTCCTTGCCATCAGCACAAGAAAACAAAAAAAAAAAAAAAAACGTGATTAAAAAAAAAATCTGGTATAAACACAAAATTCAGAAAAATAATCACTTCAGAAGTTATTTTTCTAAGTACATGAGACACTACATATCCAGCTTTCACATCAAATCTATAAAATAACATATGTACAGAAGTCATAGTTTCAGCAGTTTGAAATATGTTCAAAATGACAAATTCAGATTGAATATAGACAACTAAGAAATATACTATACTTTCTGTAGTTCAAACTTTTTACCTATCTGGATTTCTGTGAAAAGCAACAATGCATAAAATACAGGTGTAAACTAATTTAAGTGACTTCAAATATTTCCTGTATGTCTTTTTAAGCTGTCAGCCTGTGAAATCAGGGATTTGTCTTGATCCAGAGAAGGAATGCTAATTTTTTAAAGAATGCTAGGGAATCAGGAAACAGACTAGATCAATTTTCTGAGGCAAAGAACTATTTGCGTGTTTGCCAAAGAACTGTCTATTGCCTTTAACTGGGAACGATTTCTTTTTTTCACAAGAAGCTTTCCCAAGTTAAATAGTAATGAAGCCTTACATAAAAATATATAAATATACATACACAGAGATTCTTTCTTTTCATTCTAGCAAAGAGGTGTCAGATATTTTTTTAGCAGGCCAACTACTTACATCCTTTCTGTCAACAGTAGGTGTCACCTTCATGAGGGTGTGATTTATCTCACCTGACTTTACACTGCACTCAATCAGGACTCCCTTAACTTTTTTCTATTTTTTCTTTTCTTTTTCTTTTTTTTAAAAAAAAAAGCAAGAAAACCAAACTTTTAAAACTAAGGCATTTCCAGAGGCAAATTTATCTTACCCCTTGAATAGGTTCGTGAAACAGCTGGGATAAATGACCCCCAGGAGGTAGTCTGTGAGCTACTGTAACTAGCTCAAACTTCAATACTCATTCTTAAACATCTGAAAACTGACAAAAGAAAAATCTAGCCCCTTTTTGCACACTTACCCGTCCCAGGAATTGTAACAGTGAGAAGTTTTCAATTAATCCTGGGATCCATTCAAAGCCCATGGCAGCCTGCTACAAGCAGGTGCACCTTCGTCGACTTGTCTCACAGATGACAAATGCTAACCTATTTCAAAACTAAATATAACATCAAAAATCTTAAAAACACAAAAAAAATATTATTCAAATTAGATGGCAATTTTTATTTATGTTCACTATAGTTATTATTTATATTTATGTTTCACTCAGAGCTATAGATTAATAAATGCACAAGAGCAATGCAAAGACAAAGCAGCTGATTAACTTGGCTAAAGAGGCCTCTGGTGGCAGTTGTAAATAATAACTTCTCAAATTCATGAAATACCTGTTTTGATGACATGATTTTCTATATAGAAACAGCTACAGACAGCAGACTTAGCAGTTAGATTTGCAGTGAAAATTTGGACATTACTGCTCACCTCCAAAGGCCTAACCATTTCAGCTCACCCTCCTTCTTGCCTACACCCCAGTTGTCAAAACTGAGGGTTGTATCTTTATGTCGAAACCCAAAGTCCTGCTCACTGATAAGATCGCAGCACAGACTCCCACCAGCAGAGGACCATGCACCCCATGGACCCAGTCAGAGCTCATGCATCACAATGACCCTGGGGACATGGGGACCACAGGGGTGCCTGATTCT
>JBCJKH010014828.1:0-15826 GCA_039877255.1 Loriculus beryllinus | reverse complement strand
GAGCTTCTGCCTAAGAGCTCAGCTCAGTCTCCCCTCGGGCAGGTTAAAGCCATTCCCCTTGGCCTGGCCCTACATCTCTTCAGAAAGGGAATAAATATCCAGACTCCATCTTTCCAGATGGGGGTCTTTCCAGAGACCAGTGCCATTAGCCCCATCCTAGGTGTTATGAGAAGATACAGATTGGCATCTGCCATGGGATGGATAACTCTGCCTTCAGCAGCCACACTGGCAGCTCACTTCTTTGTGCCTAATGGTTGACGCGGAGGCTGCGTGGTAGAACAGACCCAGCGTTACTGAGTTACAGATTATGGCTTTGAAGGCAGATTCTGCTCGAGATAAATGGAGCTCTTGTACCTTCACTTTCATCCTAAATGCTCTCAAGGCTGGGGGATTCTCTCTGAGCTCTAAGGTTTCAGCAGCTTTTGCTGTGAAATCTCAGAGGAGCAGTTGGAGACACGTTGTGTCCTACTGCTGGAGAATTGATTTCCCACATCAGCTGATCTGTCATTAGGAGCAAAGCTCTCAGTGCAGAGCCCCACTGCTCGGAAGCAGAGCAGGGAAAGGCTTCAGACCTGGTTGGGCCAGGCCTTTCCCTGCAGTATTCCTTGCTGTTAGTTTTCCATACAGCATCCTCTTTGCAGGAGGCACAGGGGCTCAAGCTGCCTATTCCCTGCTCCCTGTACCCTTAGGCAATTACTTTACCTCCTTAGAAGCAGAAGGTACCAATGTCTACATTATTCTTGCCATAGGGGTTATCCCATGGAAAAGAAGCAAAACGCTTTGGAAGCTATCTTTTTGCTAAGATCTGTCATGATAATACATCCCAGTATAAGAGCATCCACCTGAAATAATATTTATAGTATAAAAATCTGCAAGTTTAAACCCTGTACAATTCATTCAATAAATCACTGTATTTTCACATCACTTTAACCATGGACACTGACTTGTAACTGATTCATTCTCTCTCATGCAGCCATTCTCAGAGGTGAGCTGCCTCACTACCTTTTATCAGATCCCAAACACATGCCACTCTTTGGGATCATATTGCACCAAACTCCAGCGTTATCAAGATTCACCGGAGTCTTTCCATCCCATTGATTTCTATGGCCAGTGAACTCCTAGACGAAGTCAATTAAGTGGTAACCCAAACTTGCATTCAGAGCCCATCCTGACTTGCTTTTGGCTGGCAAGAATGGGTCGCTCTCTATTTATCACTTCCTTTTTCCACACAGTTCTTTGCAGAGGAGGATTTGAGCTGGTTCTTATGGAAAATAGGAAGAAAGCAAATGACAGAGATCTTGTGTAAAGATATCCTAATCCACCATATCCCGGGGCCTTTGGAGGGCTGCTCCTCCGCAGTGATTTTCTTCCCATACTCTTATTGTGGACCTGCTGCCTCCAATTCCTTCAGAAGAGCTGGGACTGCAATGGATACAGCCTGGTCCTATTTGCTGACCCTCCAGGATTTGCCTGACCAAAGTCCATCAGCCTCCACTCCCGTTCCACTGTCAAATCCTATATCTCAGCTTAACAGGGATGCAGAAGAACACGTGTGCCGGAGACTGGCTGGAAAATGATTTGTTCAAACCATCTCATAATATATGGATGATGGAAGCCTCCCACTGATGACCTGTCAGGCAGCACTCCAGCACTGGGTGCTGGATGGGATGACACATTCACAGATAACAAACTTTGCTGTCAATCACTCCTGTTGTTAGATGTGGACTTGACGTGACAGCTATGGCTAACAACACTTTTGATTGACGTGTATACCAATTGCAGAATATGGCATGTGAATAGAAACAGGACTCAGCTCCAACTGGACATAGCCCTTGTGCATTTTAAAACCCAGGGCAAAAAGCAAGCAAGTTTTAAAGCACCATGGGCAGAGCACCTTGCCATCACACTGCACTGCCTTCCACTTTGATTACCTTTAGGGGAACATGGAGCTCATTGCTCTCTGTTAGGGCTGTTGTTAGTAGCACCCTAATGGAAGGTCCATGTGTTGGAGGTGGTAGCAGGCTAGCACCAGCCCAGTGAGCCAGTCCCATGCTGACACTGCAGACTGCTGCAGTATGCAGGGCTCCTCACATCACTGATAATGAGCTGTCTCCTCATCTCACTGCTTAGCCCCAGGACTGGCAGCTTCCTTAAGAGCTGAAGCAGCCATCCCTCTCCACCACAGAGGGCAAGGGACCATTCTGGTGTTTTACTCCTGCATGTGCTGTCCTATGCACTATGTTAGTAGGTCTGGGGCCAACTCTATGGCGTAGTGTTCCCAGTTTGGAGATCAAATCATTTTTTGGAGCAATAGAGGCCATTGCATCTTGCTGGTACATGTGCCAATACAGCTCGGTAACCTAAAGCTTCAGATGGAGTTAAAGCAGGGAGCATAAGGCTGGAAAAGAATGGAGAGGGGTGAGGTTGTCCAGAGAAGCTGTGGCTGCCCCATCCCTGGCAATATTCAAGGCCAGGTTGGACACAGGGGCTTGGAGCACCCTGCTCTAGCCACGGGGTTGGAACCGGATGATCTTAAGGTCCTTTCCAACCCAAACCACTCTATGGTGCAGCAAACTAAAGCACTTCTGCAGTTCTGGCTGGCAATAACCCAACTGCTCATCCTCACCCGGTTGCCACCTCTAAGAGTCGCACTCAGAGCACATCTCCGCAGCAGGCAGGGCTGACGCTGCTCTTCCCTGTGCCTCGTCCTCTCCTCTCTGAACCTTCCCGGTTATTTTAGGCGAGTGACAGCATCCAGACAGGTCTGAGTCCCAGGACGGGAGCGGAGGGCGGTGGAGCGAGGCAAAGGAGGGGAAGTCAGCTGGTGAATCAACGGCAGGCCAAGGCACGCTCTGGGACGTGGCTGCAGGGAAGTTATTCATCTTGTAATTCACCCTTGGGTTCCTTTGGCCTCATTTTCCCATCGCTGGGTCTATTATTGCAGTCATTGTGAAGGTATCCTGTCGGAGCTGTCGGGCTGGGAGCGGCCCATCTCCCGGCTGACAAAGGGCAGAAGGCATGGGAAAGTGTCAGCCTGCCAACAGGCTGGAAACTTGCCGGTGGCGGCTTGTTAATGGCATTACAACACCGAACACGGGAGCAGCAGCAGGTTTCGCCTATCAACCTGCTGCAGGCAAGGCGAGCGCAGGGAGTGCGTGGCCAGGTTGGATAGGAGGCACCTAACAGCGCCGTGCCCTTTCCACCGTCTGCTGGGGAGTTAAAGAGGATCCACCCAGACCTCACGTGGAACATCTGGGGCAGAAAGCGCTATAGAAAGCAGCAGAAGGTGCATGGAGGGAGCATGGGATGGGATGTGTGTGTGCTGGCTTCCCCAGCGCATCTCTGTGCACTGATGGATAAAGCATCAGATGGAAGAGAGGAAAAGGCACTGGTCCTCTTTAGGGTATATGGGATGGCTGGGCACTCTCCCTAGCCACTTTATGGAAGGTAAATCCCTCCCCATATCGGTTCAGCAAAAGTGAGGGTCACTCTCCCCAAGGGATGAGCCAGATCCTGGTGGGTGCTGAGCCTCTTACAATTCTCACCCTCTAAACTGACACTGAACAATCCCACTGTCACAGGCCCATGAAATACTGTACTTGAAGCAGGTTCAGGCCACAGATGGGGTTAACTGAGCATGAAGGAGAATTAGGGCAGGGGGAAACAAACCCCTTCCCAATATCCAGTATCAAGATGGGGTCTCATGGGAGCAGAGAGGAGGAATGCCCTCCCTCAACCTGCTCCCTCCACAGCCTCCCCAATCCCCCCTCCGAGACCATGCTCCATCACCCATGAAGAAAAAGGAGGACACAACCACCAGCGCTCCCATTCCCATGCCAGGAAACAAAGGGCATCCCCTGGCTCTCAACCACGATCTCAACACGAGTCTGTAGCTTGTGAGTAGATGCAATGATAACCAGAGAGCAGGGATGGCGTGTGGGACCAGCGCCTGGCACAGGGAGCCCTTCCTTCCTCCCTCCCCTTTCCATAGGTGCAATGCGCATCGCTCCGGGGGAAATCTGTGCCTGCACCCTGCTCCGAAACCCTGGGAGCCTTCAGGGCAGCACTTTGAACGTTTGAGCAGGTACCTCTCCTTTTCCTTTGAATGCTCAGCCTCTTAAATCAAACCTCAGCTCAGGCTCAGCCCAAGCTGACGAGGGAAATCCGGAGCTGCTTGGGGCAAAAACTAATGTGTTAAGCACTGAGATGTAGTCCAGATGGAGAACTCTCCGGGGCCACAACGGGGCTTTGAGCCGCTTGTTTGACACCTCTGGTTTAGACATTAAAAGTCCCACCGGGGAGGAAATCCTCATGGCCTGAGTTATGTGCTATTTACGGATGGGGCTCTGGGCAGCCCTTGAAAGAGCTTGTAATAAAACCTGGAATCATAGTAAATTATTAGCATAGAGTAAGGAAAAGGGGCTTTATTTTGTAAGGCAGCTGGGTTTATGGCTTGCCTTCTTTTAAATGCTGGATGGAGATAAAAATCCTTCAGCCTCTGAGGAATAAGAGAATGCAGAAGAGGCAGAGAAGTGTGTGAAAGCTCCAGGTCCCATTTGGAAAAGCACTCAGCAGGCAATAAAACCATGGTTCTCCAGCTAAATTGTTTGCATGTGATAGCAGAGGCTTATCCCCCCAAGTCAGATCCGGGGCTTACACAGCAGTTACTTGGCTGGGTGCTTCCCATTGCTCCAGGTCCAAGGTTTTCCCTTGTTGCCCACCTATGAAGTGCCCTCCTCTGTGCTTGTCTTTCCTGACTCCCCCCTTCTGCAAATCATTCCTCTTGGTTCACGGATCCTGGAGGGAAAGGGCTCTTTGTCTCACTGTGTCCATGCAGGACACGCTGCTGCTTCCCCGCACTGTGCAGGAGCAGCCATGGGTTGAGGTACCAAGTAAATCACTGCTCTGTCACTGTCGCCTCCACATCTCCCTCCTCCAGCCATGCCTTGCTCTTGTCCCAGTGCTGTGTGACAGAGCCCAGCACCTCTGCTCCCCATCCCAGCCTGGGGGCCAGGCTCTTTAAGGAAGCTCTTATTAGTTCTGGTATCTGGCTGCCTGGGAGCTATGGGAAGGGGATTAAGCGGTTGCTCATGCCTTTCCCAGCTCGCTTTCACCATCCCGGGAGTGAGTCACATTGGATTTTATTCTTTCTGACTCTCCTAAAGAAAGGAACTGACCCTTGATTTGCACAGGAATGCCCAAAGCCTGCACACCACGGGCGCACCAGGAGCAGCTCTTTGCCCACATCCACATGCTGTCATGTTCCTCCTAACCTGAGCACATTAAGGATGATCACGCAGTGTCTGCATGGTTTCCCTCTTCCCTGATATGACTGGAAGTGGCAGGATTTCTCCTGCCCATCACTGGGTGCCCTTGGGTTGTCTTCCAGACATGTTGCCTTTTTCCTCCCCTTGTATGGCTTCATTTTGTCTTGTCTCTCTGCTTGTTTCTTTTCCTCCCCCTTGGTGTTAGCCATTGAGACATAACATCCAAACCAGCTGCAGGGCTCATTCAGAGGGTGGCAGAAATGAAGGGAGGGGGTTTTCTATGGGTGGCAAATGCTGCTTTAGAGCAGTCATTCTCTTTATATCACAGAGGATGTGTCCAGTGAATGCTGTGGACTTCACTGCTGCCAAAGACTTGCAAGGGAACATAGAGACAGCAGAGCGAGGCTCTGAACTGCTATCTCCTGAGCCACTCTCCATCCCTTCTCTTCCCCTGGGATATCACTGCACAGCCTCATTAATGAGGGAATTAATCCCTCTCAGGCCAGGCTGTGATCTATTGCTGGAATGGACTTAATGATTCATGAGGAAACACAGGCAGGGCCACCTTCCACTAGCATTGTTTCACAGACCTCGTTGTAGGTGTTTGCTGGTTTACAACAGTCAAGGCCCATCCCATTCACCCTGTTCACATCAGCATTACACTGAGCACAGTAAAGGAATAACCCAGATTGCTTTATGAAGTACAAAGCGGGACCACCACTAACACGCAGCCATCGCTGATGCAGAGGCTGGTACCCAAAAGACACCATAGCGCTGCACAGAAACATGGGGACGAGGAGAACTTGACAGCATCCCAGTGGGGTAACCAGCTCTGTTGCTCTTCTGCATCCCTCCACACAGCCCTGTCTGAGCAGCTTCCTTGACCCCATCAGGGAGCTGAGATGCCAGTGCCCAGATACTGTTCCCTGTGACCTGCTGACTCACTTGGGCCAGTGCTCCAGCAGCAGGGACCTGCTTATCCTGCCCATCCAGTCCCTGCTCAGGTGTGGCTGCAGTATTCGCTCAGTGATTACTGAAGTTAAACCATCATTAAACGCAGCTCCTTCCACCTCTCCATGTGTGTGGGTCCCTGACATTTGAGCAGCCTCCTCCTCTCCCACACTGGATTCCTATCGGCCCAGGGATGGCTCCAAGGAGCAGGATTGTGTTATAGTCAAACAAGGAGCAGCCTGGGGTGAGCCCCTGCTCACAGGGCAGCTCAGGCACTGCTTGCTCCAGATTTGCACCTTGTGCTTTAAATCATGAACAGTGCAATTGATAGCAACATTTTGGGAAGGAGAAAACAGAGGAGGAAGGATGGGATGTGCGGAGTTAACTCAAAACTGGCTCCATCTCCCCTGTTTTATTATATATGGGGCAGGAGTAACAAGCTAAGCATTTTTCAAGCTATATATTCCATATGAACACAGCCTAATCCTCAAAACAGAGCCATTAAAGCACATCTGTGTTTCCCAGTTACTGCATTGGTGCTTAGTGCTGTACAAATGCAACGCCCTGATTCAGTGAGCTGAGAGCTGAGCCCCAGCTCCCTGATGCCAGCAGCAGGAAGTTCATGGCATGCTTTGGCATTTTCATGCTTATCTTACTCCTCAGATAGGCTTTTTCAGTCTAAATGCACTCTACATCCCGGAAAATCTCTGCATGATACAACTCCTGGTGTGGGAACGGCCCCAGAGCACGCATCCTAAGTACCGGCACCAGTATTTAGGCATCATTTACCCCCTCCAGCCCTGCCACAAAGCTCTGAGACAGTGATTTCTGCTTCCTAACAGCAAAGCAACCCAAGAGATCTGCCCCAAAATACCCCTATGGCAAAAGCCCCAGAGGAGTGAGTGACTGGAGGGGCAGCCAAAGCGTGCTGGGCTCACCCCATGCATGCCTGACAGCGGGTGATGCACACAGCACCCAGCAACGGGAGGGACGGAGGTTACAATGGTGTTCATATGCTGCCAAGCAGCAGCCAAGCACAAGGATTATAGCAGCAAGGAGGAGATTCAGCCCTTCTGTCTGCCTTTGATGTCAGTTTTATTGTACTTCAGGCAGAGAGAGAACAGGCAGAGATTCATTTGCAGGAAGGTTTGCTTGGGAAAAAGAGAGATTCCACCCTTTCTAAGCAGTGATTCCTTCTCACTGTATGGCACTGTAATACCCTGTGGCTTTCCAGGGGCTGCAGAGAGAGGCAGAGCCTTTGTACCAACTCATCCTGATGGCAAATCCATGGAGCCAGAGAGATTCAGCTCGGATGTATAGAAGAGTTTATTCTCCCTCTCCAAAGCAATGGAAACTCAAATGTGGGACACCACAGGATCACGCTGGGAAAGTCTCTTGGAGCACTCCAGCCCCAAAGAAAGCAAACTGACATTTACACTGTTTAAAATACATTAAACTAACGAGGATTCTTCTAGGAAAGCGGGTAAATTTGGGAACAACTGCTGTTTGCTCAGAGGAGGGTAGGAAGTCTGTCTACCAGTATGGGTTTGTTGTTTCCTGTAGGATACACACGGAGGTCCCATAGCCTTATCCCAAAAAGGTTTTTATTGGAGAGAGCACTTGCTATAGGGATTGTCCTGCAGGATACATAAAAAATACCTGGACTATAAGGTTTTTGCATGGAGATGGAGATAACAACGTGTGCCTGGGAAAGGAAGCGTGAGGGGGAATCACTTCAAGCCCTTGCAACATGGGTGCTCCTAAGTTAAATCAGTTCACAGAGAGAGCTCAGATTCAAAGACAAACCCCATTATTAATAGCACTGAGCTGGTTTTCAGGAGGAAAGAAACCATTTGTACTGCTCTTAGCACCAAAACCACAGAGTATTTTCCATAGGATCAATAAGTATTTAATCCCTCAAACCAGTGATTCAGACAAAGACTACAGCAGCAGGTCTAGCAGGCTCTATGGAGGGCTGCAAATGAGTTTCACAGACAACAGTTTGCTTTGCTTCATCCACAATTTCCTGTGCCCACCTTGGAGACTGAATTAGACACACTTGAAGCCCTCGCTTTAAAAGGGAAGGGATTCTCTACTGAATGGGAGCAGCCATGCAATGGGGAGCTGGGAAATGCCTGGGATTTCTGGCTTAGCATTTGATTCCCAGGGCAGCTCAGCTCTTCTTAAAGGCAGCATGTGAGAGCATTGGGTGTATGGCTTCCCTATCTCATCTCCCATCTCATGACACATAAGGATAGCTGGAACCTCCCCTATACATGAGGCCAGCATCCTTTCCTAGAGGGGAAAACAACCCTGCACTATTCCATCTTTTGAGGGAACAAAAGAGCATTTGTGCCTCCCTGGGTGCTTTAACCTTAACCAAGCCTCACTGCACAGCACTGTGTTTGGTTCTGCAATCTCTGCTCGTGTCCATTCAAACTTGAGGGGTGCACCAGTGAGCCTGGCTATATATAACTAGTGTTTTGTGCTGAGGCTTTGAGGAGGAAGATGCTCAGGAGAAGAGCATCTTCCTGCCACTCATCATTGGTCCAAGTGCCAGTTAAGTGCAGCTCTCCAAAGGCATTTAGGCCTAGAACATCACCCATCTCCTGGCGATACAGGACAATGGTGTTCAGTGAACTCAGCACCTTTAATGCCTCTGACTGTCCCTGACAGCCCTGCTTCACCTGATTCTCACACAGAACATCACCAAACACTTCCCTGCCTCCAGCCCAGATGTTTTCCCACTTGCAGCACCTTCCACCACAAGTAAGGAAGGTGCAGACTCTGCTTTAAAGCAATCCCAGCACACTTTGAATAGCTCTTTCTTCTCTTGTGCTATGTCCATCCTTTGGGGCTGAGGCCACTTCCTGGCTTGCACATTTAAGCTCTTTTCCAGCACAGTTACCATCACTGTTGGCTGTAAAAGCCTGAATCCAACTTTTGTCAGCCCACTCCTTAGCAATGAACCCAACCACCCCAGCTGAGATTGGAAACACTCTCCACCATCTGACATACGTTCTAGCTAGCAGGGAGCATCTGCCTCCATCCCACATATTTACACGTGGCTTCATGCCCAGACCAGGATCCCAGCTATGAGCTCCAGCAAGCTGGCCTGATCCATGCTCCTCCATGGTGCTGTGTGGTGCTTGAGGGTCCAGAAGGGTTGCAATGCTACAGCAGGGACCGTGCAGTACCTTGTTAGACCCAACGTGCATTTCAGCCACATCCCCAGGTCTTACTGGGAGGTGCTTTTTGGAAGAGCCAGCAACATATGAGGTGTCCTTATCATCAGAGAGCTGCTCATCACAGTAAAATGGAGGAGAGACATCAACATCCTGCATCCCTTCTTTTAGTGGTACCTACAGGAGCTGCCTCCCTCAGCTCTATGAGAGAGAAATGGTCGTTCTGAGTGCATGAAGGCTCACTGGAGAACCCCCAGCACCAGCCCACAAAGCAGCAGCATCACCAGACTCTCCTCCTGCAGCAGGTAATTGCAGTTACTATTTGCTGCAAGGAGCAATTCTGGAGTTGTTAGGGTTTAATAGCCTGGCTAATTCGCTCCCAACCAAGCTTTTGAGCCAGTGCTGCAGGTAAATTGGGGCTGGGCTGGTATTCTCAAGGGCACTTCAGAAAGGAAGCAGCAATGAAATGCAGAGGCAGGCTAAGAGAGCGTGGCTATCTCAGCACAGAGCCGAGTGAGGCCTGAACACTGTGGGAGCAAACAGCATCTCAAGAGCAATTACAAAGACTGGAGATGCTTCCAGCCCCTGACTTCTTCAATGCTATATAGGTGCACATCCTGAGCAACTCCCACAGCATCTTTGGGCCAAACCACTTTTGCTAGACCTTGAATGCATCCATAGGTACCCACCAGAGTGCACCCTGTGATTGATAACAGCATACGCTAACGGTAAGGGACTTTGCATCCTCATGCCACCATGAGTATGAAGCTGAACCCGGATTCATTTCTGTTCCAGGTAAGGAATACAGTGACATACCTAAGGAAAGAAGCCAATGCTGTCTTTAAGAGCTAGTACTCTATGTGTACGTCCAGTGTTAAACTGAGCCAAGCTGATGTGGACCTCACAGAGGGAATGAGCATCTGTGTGGCCACATTGTTGTCTCTTTGCAAATGCCTTTCTTCACTACAAGGGGAGATGTGTTCAGCAGCCTGGGGCTCACCAGGGGTATTACATTGATTGCAGGCTTTATCCCTTACAGTCTTGAGCCCTCAAGCAGCATCAGCATCAATCTCTGTGTATCCAGGCTGGGTGAACACATCCTCCAGCCCCACTCTGGCCTGTTTGAACTTCCCTGACACAGTCGAGGCAGCAGCTTTGTCAAATGACTTTCTGAAGGGGCTGCGACCCAGTGTGGGAGGCTGAGGGCAGACATTTGGAGAGCAAACAAGAGCAGAAGAGAGGAAAAAGGCAGTTTATGAGGGGCACAAATGTTAAAGGCTGCGAGAAACACAGAGAACATTAGTCCATTAAGGACCAAATGGATGCCATAAACCAAGGGGGTTTGGTTTATTCCTATTGCAAAGGATAAAACTAAGCCTTAGCCTTCTGCAAATCAGACTTCACTAAGGAAGAAGTTTCTGCCAACAGTATTTTCCTCACTGTACAAACTTCCATTGCTTTTCCACCCTTACCTCCCCTGATCCATCCCTTAAGGACTATGCTCAGCTGAGTGCGTCTGCACTTTCAGGCAGCAATTCCAGAGGCTAATGCCAGAGTAACCCATTGAATTCCCACGTTTCATGCTAGCCATTTCCTCCCTCTCCATTTATAGCATGCACTATTCTTCATTAGCAGAAGGGATGTTGGAAGTACCTCGGGTAATCAGCCAGAGAGAGAGTAGGATTCGTTCCTGAACTTTGAAGCGCTGGAGCGTGCTAAATGTCAGGATGTGATGTTGGATTGGCGTCACTTCCTCTCTTTCAGCCTCACCTCACAACCTTCCTTTGCTCTTTAGCCAACAATTAAGGCGTTCTGCAGAGGGCTGGGGATGTGGTGTTACCCAGATCCTGCTTCAGAATGAAGCTCACTGGATAAAGGAGCTATGATGTGAAAGCAGATCCATCACATCGCAGCTCTATCTTGCAGGTGATGCCTTCTACAAGGCCTTAACCTCCCTTTTTGCTCTGCATCATTCTCTTGCTCAGATGCCACCAGCTAAATAAGAGCTATCTTGATTCAAATGCAAGGAATGACAATAAACTTGGCAGAAAAATCACTCCAAATGGTAAGCCCAATACATGCAAAAGAGAAGGTGCTTTGCTGCCATGGCTGGATGCAGTTACCTGACTTCCATGGATCCAAGCCTTAAGAGCAGGATCAGGCTCCGGCTCCCATAAAAAGGGATTTAAAGGCTCAAGCCAAATCAAAGTGGGCTCACAGATATCCTGAATAAAGACTTTCCAGTAAGGTTTTCCAAGGATAAGAACTCATTTTCCTTAGGAGAAGCTGGTGGCTTTCAAACTAAGAAATGAGATCTCAAGTTAAGCTCAATATAAAGTGGGACCAAAGAAGCCCTTTTATTTCCTTTATTTCTCCAAACTAAGGGGATTGCACTGATTTAATTTCAACCCATTTTAAGACCACGTGGTTTCCCTGATGCAAAACCATTCACCTGCATCTTAGGCATAGACACCTGCAAGGAATAGGGTAGAGTTAACACAGAGGAGCTAAGCTTGGTCCAGTAGCTATATGCATTGCTGCAAGTTGATAACGTGGCTCAGTTTAGCAGCTATTAGCCGGTTTGCTCTGCTCATAGCCTCTGGCAAGAAGGTGGGAGAGGATAACACCAAGACCATGTAGAATAAACCTATTTGCAAGTGCCTGAAATGCTGCTTTGAGATATAGAAGGCAGGACTCCTATAGCCCAGCTCTTGCTCTAGAAGGCATTAGAACAGATCTCCTGGGCTCCTGAAGAGCATTCTCTGGTATAGATAATATCACACTGCGAAGCCAAAGGATTCAATCCTGATTCCAGAATTCCTTCTCAGTTTATGTTCCAACTGTTGTAATGTGTCCGAGACAAGAGGTACAGAATCTTTTAATATCACAGACAGTATCCTGTCTTATGGGCACATTTGGGAAACATTCTCTTAAGGAACAAACACTCCAGAGCCTCGAGCAACCTGCTCTAGTGGAAGGTGTTCCTGGATGTTCCAGTTAGAACTGGATGAGCTTTAAGGTCCCTTCCAACACAAACCATTCCATGGGTCTATATTGTGAGTTGGGCAGTGAATGGCTGAAGAGGTTTCTCCTTTTCCCCACACTTGCAGAAGGTTTTCCTATGACTTCTGTGTGCCTGACTTCCAGATTAATTTATGTTATCCATACCCATGCCTTTCCCTCAGATGAAGGCTCCCAGAGTAACAATGCAACTGGATTACATGTCCACATGCAAACACCGCTGGCTTGTGAATTCACTGCCCATCACAGCCAAAGGCTGAGCAGAGCTCAGAGGTGGGGCCTTCAAAGGAAAACAGGTTTCGGAGTCACACAGCTCACCTTTTTGTCAGTGAGGTACAACAGTGCAAAGTGATCCAGTTTGACACACAAATCACCTGGAAAAACTTGGATTTGGGTGTAGGAAAAACCCAAATTTGGGTGTATGGGATGAAGATCCCCTGAGGTCCCTTGTCAGACCCATTTGATGCTGACTGCTGCAGCAGGTTTGATCCAGGTGGACCCTCAGCCTGATCCAGCTTAACTGTCCAAACACCAGAGGATGTTCCTGCCCAGCATTCGTGCTGCTCCAATGTTCACGTTCATTCAGCTTCCAATCAAGTGGAAAGCAAACATCTCGGGGACATGGAGAGCCTTTTCTTTCCGCCTTTATCTCTTTTCTCTCTCTTTCATTCTTCCTTTTGCCAGACTCTAGTGATCAACGGATGGGATTCTTTTGCTTCTTCTCTTCAAGAAACCCTCCAACAAGCAGGGGAGCAAGTTGATTTGGCCAAGGCATGAATAGCCAACGCTAAAGGGGGGACGGACGGCACGGTTGAGCGGGGCAGCGTGGTTGCCTATTGTAGGGCTCTCCCGGGGTCAGGCTGGACCATATGTCACCATTCCTGCCGGCGGGATCTCCATGGAGCCCCATCAGCTGGGCCCTTTGTCCCTTCGTCCCCCCACATATATTCATGGCCTCGCAATGCCATGCCCGGAGACAGAAACAAATTGATACATACAAGCGCCCACCCCGTCTTAAGCAGACAATAAAAGGACATTTCAGACTGTTTAAAATCTTGAGAAAGGGCTGGTTTCCATGGCGATGGGATGGGAGGCCTGTTGCAGCCCATTAAACTCCAATCACATGTAAATTTCTCCCCAGGCCTTGCTCCTGTATTCATCCATCCCTCCGAGCCAGGGGGGACCGCCCGAGCTGCAGAATAGCCCCCGACAATAACCAGTTTGTTTATCAATTCAGGTGCCGTTTAATTGGCTCCATTCAGCCCCTTCTTTGTTTAAAGTAATAACCTTCACAAAGCCCCCCTGATTTATCATTTCCAGCACTCTATTAGATAGGCTTCTTTAAATCCTTCGTGCCACCTCATCTCTGGGAGGGAATAAATCAAGACGAAACCCTTCGCCTTGGTACCCGCTCTTGGACAGGCCTGTAGGCTTGGAAGAGGCTCCTGGCAACTATTCCACATCCCAGCTCTATTTAGGCACTGTGTTTGCAGAAGGTGGGACGGTGGCTCTGACCTTGTTTTAAACCCCCACTCCTGCAGAGCTGGAGGAGTGCTCTGGTTTGTTTAAACACAGTCGCCCAGGAGGTTTGCAAAGGGCTAAGGGTCAGGGAGAAAACAGAATCATGGAATGGGTTAGGTTGGAAGGGACCTTAAAGATCATCTGGTTCCATTCCCTGCCAGACAGGGACACCTTCCACTAGAGCAGGTTGCTCCATGCCCCATCCAACATGGCCTGGAATGAATTTCTTCCTAATGTGTCACCTGAAGTCAGCATTCGCCAGCTTCTTGTCTGGAAAAGCAGCTCAAAACTCACTTTTCAGGTCTTCTTCAGAAAACCCTTGCAGTGGATGAAGGCAGCACTGAGTGAGCCCTGGCAGGAGCTGTGGGAAGCCTGGCTATAACACTGACAAAACACACAGGGAGATGAATAAAGGGTAACCTGAATGAAGGTTACAGTGCTATTGACAGAGGATGTGGTTAGAATTACCTGTCACCTCCTTCCTTGGGGACTTGTGCATCTGCAAATGTTTCTGAGCGGTGAGCATGTGGGGAGGGAAACACTAATGGAGTTGTCAAGTTCATCTTATGCTCATCCCACCTTAGAGCATGAAGATGCTTCATTTCCTTGCTTGCAGAATAGGCTCTGGTTTGCAGTGGTACCCTCTCAGGTAGATAAGAACAACATCAGATCTCCCTGTTTCTGGTAGTGTTTGGGCTTTGCCATTCATCACTACTTGGAGCTTGAATATCTGAATAATTCAAGTTCCCAATTGCTTTCAACTTGCACAGTGGGCAGGAAGGAAAGCAAACTGCTGCCTTACACCAGTGCGCTTGAGAGGGGATGTGGATCCCATGCTTTGACCAGAGGATCCACTTTGGTGGGGGAGAGGAGGGAAAGGGCAGCAGAAGAGAAGGTCAGGGGTTAAATGGCAGGATTGGAGAGGGTTTTGCAAGTGAAAAGTGGGTTTTGCAAACCTGAGGGTAATCCCAATGGCTTTGCAAAGCTTTCAGACTTACCCCCAGCCCATGGAGAGCTGCCCCTCGCTGTTGTTTAGGTGCAGGGCAGAAGGAGCAAATCCATGAATACATTATCATCCAGACAATGAGCTCCCATCCCAATCTTTATTTTTCAAATGAGACTTCAGAAACCCCCCAACCTGACACTACCATGAAAGCCTCCTGATTTCTCCCATCTCTTTTCTAGGCTCCACCATGCAGAGAAGCCGCTCAGAACGTCCCCGCTCCACACACATCTCCTTGCTGATAGCAAGACACAGTCTAATTAAGAAGAAATCCACACAAACCCCCTTACAAAGTTTGAGTGGCAGGTTATTATTGTAGCAAAGTGCAACCTCTGCCATTTTGTCAAGAAAGCCCATCAAATTAGAGAGAAATAAGATGTCCATCTGGTTCCTGAATGGCAGCGCCGCAAAGGGGAAAAGAAAAAAAATCAGATTCCCACCAGTTCCTTAAGTCCCAATTATTCCCAGATTATCTTTTGAGATCTGGAGATCTCCCTTGAATAAACCTGTGGCCTTGTTACTGACAGCCTGGTGCATCTCTAAGGAAGGCGATGCGGAATCCAGGCCCCTAGGTTAAGGTGTCAATCCCTCGGGTGACCCCGGGGGTGAGGGATGCTGCGTTATAGACTGACAGCAGATAAACAGTCTCCTTGCACCCTCGCCTTTGGCACTGCAGCCGGGTAAACAAGAGAGGACAGTCGCCTTAGAAAGTTAAAGTATAACAAGGGAGGAGGAGGAGGAGGAGGGGTGGGGAGAGATGTGGGGCTTCATCCGGCCTTTGGGGACCTCAAACCAAGAGGTAAACACTATGGGAAGGGAGGAAGGCAAAAGTCATCGAGCCAGCTACAGGGGTGGCTTTTCGGCTGTGTCAGCACCTC
>JBCJKH010014825.1:0-12314 GCA_039877255.1 Loriculus beryllinus | reverse complement strand
TGCTCTGTCTTAGTGCTGGCTGTGCTCGTGCAGCTCTGGGGCAAGGTGAGCATCTCACTCTTTCATACACAGGCTGGCCCATCACTTATCACCTGCCTTTGCTTGATTTGAGCTACTTTTTTCTTGGTATGTAAGCTTTTGGGGAAGAAAGTTTTCCCTTTGATCAGTTTTTGCATGAAGGTGTCACAATGAGATTTGTAATGAGATACCTAAGTGGTAAGATAACACAAACAATAATAATGATAATTAACTGTATGCTAATTAAAGTTCATTTTATGTGCTTGCAGTTTCTGTAAGGGCTCAAAATAAGGACTTGCCTGGGTAAAATTGGGAGTTTATAACACTG
The DNA here is from genome assembly GCA_039877255.1 of Loriculus beryllinus. Lineage (NCBI taxonomy): Eukaryota > Metazoa > Chordata > Aves > Psittaciformes > Psittacidae > Loriculus > Loriculus beryllinus. Next base: position 11,968 of record JBCJKH010014825.1, on the reverse strand, counting down.
TATGTCTGCCCTACATTTGCCTTCTTTTCCTACACCTCCTCTTGTAGCCATTATCAGAGACCACCCTGGGCTCTCCCAAGTAATGCCATTTAGTGTCTGCTTTTATGTCCCACCTCTTTTAACAACTTACAGTAGTGAGTTTTCCTCCTGTCTAAATTTTAAATGTTGAGTGCTCAAACCTCATATCTTTCCGACCTCCAGCTTAATCTCAATAAGGAAAAGTTTTCGTACTGTGTGTTTTGAAAGCTCCCTGGACATTTTGCATATCCCTGTAGTATAGCTACTATTCAGAGCATAATGCTCCAGGGAAAGTGAGGCTTGGGTACTTAGGAATTTTGTTTGCAGTGCAATGAGCTTTAAGGAGGCATAGAGCAACTGTATTCCCTTTTAGAACTGAAATGCAAATTTTGTTGGTGAATACTTGAACAACCATTAAAAATTTCAGCATACAGAAACATTGTGAAAAGTCAGAGAAAAAGCAGGACCCTCTGAAAACAGCTGTGGTCTGTTGTTGTGTTTCTTGCAGGTATTTGTAGTATGAATGAAAAGGATGGTTATGAGTTGCAATTAAAATACTTTCGCTAGATGTCAAAGTTTGAACAGAAAGTGGCTTATGAAAAAATTAAGTTCAAGACTGAATATTAAATGTTTTTGAAGAGTACATACTGGGCCTTAAGTATTTTAAGTATGCAATCAGGAAACATAAACTCTAGATTCATATGTTTCAAAACTGCAAAATCAACAGATTTTTCTTTGGATATTCAGAGTGATTAATTTTGTGTGAATTTGAAAGAACATATCTAAGAACTTAGAAATATTTCAATAAAAGAATTTAATTCAATATATGAAGCCATAAGGTAGCTTGGAAACTCTTGTACTGGAAGTTGTGAGTGCCCCATCCCTAGCAGCGCTCAAGGCCAGGTTGGACAGAGCCTTGGGTGACATGGTTTAGTGTGAGGTGTCCCTGCCCATGGCAGGGGGCTTGGAACTAGATGATCTTAAGGTCCTTTCCAACCCTAACTATTCTATGATTCTATGATCACTGGCACATGTTCTTGAGTCTTGGTTCTATTAATTAGGTATTATTTTGCCTGAAGTTTAGTTAAGTGTAATATTAATTGTGCATTCCTTTTTGAACAAGATTACAGGGCTGGGAAAAAAAAAAAAAAAGAAAAAAAAACCCAAACAACCTAAAACTAACAATGCTCAGTTTTGATGATGGCAAATGAGAGGTGCCTTAACATTTATTGTATCAGCTTTTAAATTTGCTCTATTCATTGAAATTTATTTTCCTTCATATGAAGGAAGTAGTATAGGAATCACACAATAGCTATTTTATTGTAATAATAATATAATAACATTTTGATTGTTCATGTATGTCTTACATCCTTTTTCAGCTAGACTGTCATAAACTAATAAAGTCTGACTCCACACCTCGCTTGCACACAGCAGCCAAGGATTATAAGGCATTTTCAATCCAAGTAAAGAAAGCAAAAGGAAAAAGTTTTCCAAATTCTTGAAAGCTTTTGCTCTAAAAGACTACTACTTCCAATTTGCTGCCAAAATATTAACATCCACTGTACAAAATTCCTTTTAGCATTTCTTGACCTTACTAACTTCAGTTGTTGCAGCTTACTGACTTCAGCTTACTGACTCAACCCATCTGGCACTAGAACAGTTTAATCCCCTTTCTTTCACTCTCTTCATTCTATCATGTCCATCTCTCTTCCCAAAGTCCTCTGAAAATGAAACTATTGATGAGTTAGACAATATGACATATTCTGATTCTGAGCTTAAACTCTTACATGCCCTTAAGAAAGCAAAGTAATGTCTCAAAAATTTGAAAGCAGCTAAGCAGTGAAAATTTATTTAATGAAAATCAAATGAGTAACATTCTTTATTTGTTTTATGTGATGAAGTATTGCATATGTGATAAATTGCTAGAAAGAGAGGGAAGACAGACAAAACAGATTGATACATAGCAATGGATAAAAAAAATCTACCTCCAAAACTTAAAAATTCAGTAAAAAAATCTCTATACCCCATCAGCATGACACTCTTGCTGTGCTATTCTGACGCAGTGCTAAAACTTTCATACATTTTCTTCAGAATTATTTGAAAAGTTTGGACCATGGACCAAGACAAATAATATTGCCCCATACCTTTAGCCTAGGCCCTGCTAAATTATGTAATATTGTAATTGCTTATCATGTAATCAACGTATTAGATTACACCATGTAATCAAAGTAGGAGGATACCAACATTTAATAATGGACAAGTGTTCTTTCACTAATGATGGGACTATAGTATTCTTATCTATAAGCACAAATTTCTGAATAATAAAGAAAAGAACCTGTTTTTCTGCAACCATATTTACAACCAAGGCAAGAGAGGCAGGAAACCGACAAGAAGATAACCTGAATGGTATCTTTAGCTGTGGCTAGTTCTTTACCAAAACCTATATTGTAGTACTTTTTCCTCTGACATCCGCCACCAGGAGTAAACATATTAAAGGTTAATTGAAGCATTTTATTTTGCTTTTTCTTTCTGCTTTCCGTTCACAAGGACATATCTCATCATGTTTATATTAAGTCATAAAATAAAACACTTTATTCTAGACTCTGGCCTCCCTAGTTCACCCTAAGAGATTGTCACCTAAGTTGCTTACTGTAGCTGGATTCCAGAACTGTTTATTTAATTACTCTTCCTTGGTGTACTGCCAGTACACAATGAACAATAATGTAGTCTGTCTTTCACTTTGCTCCATGCACCTGCTGTCTCATAACTGACAAGCTGAACCAAACTTGAGAGAGAAGGGGCACAAGAAAACACTTTCAAATAAAAAGTGGGTGAAACCTATGTCCCTTGAGGGAATAGCCCAAAACACATATTCCATGAAAAATAAAAGCAGTTAAGTAATAAAGCCTTATTTGACATGGAACTATGATTATCTGGAACTAGGATTTAGTCAACCCAAAACAGAATTTAAATTACACAGGCCCACTGGTTCAGCCCAAAACCTCCTTGTTTAACATTGTCTCCCTCGCTTTGAAGGTGCCTTGAGGCGTCATTGCTTGATTAAAGTTGTGCCTTTACATAGTATTCCCTTTCTGCATGTTCAAACCTTCCTCAGTCTTAGAAGTGTAGCACCAACACACAGCCTAAGCTTAGGCAAGAACTTAAGTCTTCCCCACAGGGTCCTATAAGGATCTCAGTCTACAGAGCATTCCACGATCACACCAAATACATAGCAGTTATAAAAGATTCCTCTCAAAGGTATGTATGACTTTGCTTTTTTATTATAGGTCTGTTAAAGGTGGAGATGGTGGCTAGAAGATACAGCCAAGCTGATGTGTAGTGTTACGACTTATATAAAGCAGCTTGAATATTAACATGGTATTCAGCCCATCAGAATTTGAACCTCCACCTGTCTGTAAATGATTTGAATATGTATCGCCTACCTATTGAGGCATAAAGACTTGTTGCAATGGAGCTCTTCTAATCTCTCCAACAAAAGCATTTCTGACTAAAAAGTTTATATGCTAGAGAGCTTAAGAGTAATCCTATATTTCTATGATTAAATCACTCTGCAAGAGAGATTTTGTAATTCATGTTTCTTTTAATGCTGACATTTTTATATTAAATGCACAACCAGGTTTTGAAGTCCTTTTTAAGATTTAGGTTCTATTAAACACATGCGACAGAAATTGGAGTGGTGATATAAAACTAGTAGGAGGAATCGTTTCCTACTGTTCAAATTCATGAGCTAGGTCTATGGGAGTCTTTCTGTTAATGCTTCCTACTGTTACACATAATGTACTGAAAAACAGTAGGTATTAGCTTAGTAAAGCTATTGTGAAATAGTGCCAATGACTAAATGGAAACAGGTATAGATCTTCCCTCATAATGGCTCTCTTGCTTTGTTCCTTTGCCTGACCTCCTTCAATTCAATGGAGCTATCCATATATATATAGCGAAAGGTTTGTGTATAGTAATGCTGCCCTAAAGAGGTGCAGTTACTCTAGCTGAATACCAAAGCATTTGCAAGGAATGAGAGCCAAAGTATTAAAGGTTACTCAGTTCTTTAACAGGCAGGAAAATATAGGAGAATTATTTTACTGTTACTAACTCCTCTCTCTCTCTCCCCCCTCCAATTCTGAATCCATTTTTAAAAGTTTATGGATTCCCATAGATTACCCGCAAGTCCTGGTATACTGTGAGAAGTTAAAAATGTATGAAATTAGTTGGTAGAAAGCTCTTCATTAAAATAAGTTTCTGCCTGACTGATACAAACAAAAGAATGCCCTGCCAATTGTGATGTTTTAATCAGCAATGACAGTAAATGCACCATACAAAGGAGCGAAAGAGCACAGAACAGATGTGAAGACAACTAAGGCATTGTCTTGAACATGACTTATAGGACCGGGTGGAAGGGGCTGACTGATAACACAATGCACAAAAGGCAAATATCATGCTTAAGGAAAAATGCCACTAAAATATCAGGAAGACTAAGTCAGACATGTCAGTGTCAATGTCTGCTACGGCTAATAGTGCCCGGACACTTCTCATGTACAGTCTTTTACAAAAAACACTGCAGAGTCTTCCAATTTCATGTATTCCAGAATGAATTCTTTTTTCTCTTTTTTTTTTTTTTTTTTTTTTTTTTTTCCCCTCTCTTTCTGTTCCCAGTGATTTACACAGATTTAGCATTTCAACTGCCTCGGAAATGCATTGTCTTGGAGATCTAAGATACAGACTTATCATGTGAAGAGCTGAATGCCCCTGACTCCTCTTGACAGCAAGTACTTCATTCAAGGAGGACCAGATGTGTTACCGTTGAAGAATAAGTTACCAAACCAGCATTTTATTTACAGCAAAGGATATAAAGTATAGATGAACTAGAGGAAGATAACAAGGAGTGCATAGAAAGAATAAGTAAAAAAAATAAATCATCTTTCTATGAATACATGTGTCAAGGCCATACAGCTGAAGTTGAATAAGAAAATATTCCCCATTGATACAGATTGCATAGTCAGAATGAAATTTATGACCAAAGGTTTAAGCAAGAAATTTCACATGTTTCTAAGGGATTTATTGAACTTTCATGGAAGGTCAGTGAAGGCTGATCACCTAATTTCTGAAACCACCTCTTGCCAGCACTTGGTGGGATTTTAATAACTTATTTCCTGGGACTCTTGCTAAGAACTTTGCCCAACTCTGCAGCTAGCCTTCAGGTTACTGAATAGACTTTTGTTTCAGCCAAATTAAAAAATGTTACAACGTAAGATTCTATGATGAATATTAAAAAACCAGCGAGGAATGTGGTGATGTTCACAGAAGATGAGTAACCCTTTACTTCATTAATAAAGTCACAAAAAGATCAGTATTGCAAAGGACACTAAGACTGAGGATTTGGGGTTATGTTTTGCACTGGATACCAGGCTGACTTTTTTGGAAAAAAAAAAAAAAAAAAAGAAAGATTAAAATTTTCACTCTAGTCTGACCTTTTTAATAGAAAATAAGTTTTTGACTGAAATATTTTTTAAAGTTTAATTAAGTTAATGGCTAGGTGAAAATTATTTCCTCCTCCTCTTCAAGAATCACACACAACATAAACTTTCAGCCTATGCTGTACCCAAAGGTCTCTTTCACAGTCAGCGCTCTCAGATTTTGGATCATTTTTTCACAATTAGGCCTTTTGAGTTCCAGGGATAATATGGTATTGTTTACACCCTGGCTGGGGCAGCCCTGTCAGGAATGGAGAATGTGTTCACTTTTACTTGCTACAATGGGTTTGCAGTCCACATCAGAGACTAATATTTTGCACTTCTGAAAAAGTGCATACTACTTCAGCCATAGTGAAGAGAAAGATCCAAGTCTTAGTATTTGAGTATGGCTGAGCAAAACCTAGGGATGATTTATTTTGTTCCCAGTGGAAGGAAAAGAGATGATGTCTAGACTTTACGTATGCAATATGGTCTGCAAACAAACCTGTCACAAAAAATTCACTGTGAAATTATTTCTACATGAATATGTTATGCAGTGCACTTAGCAACTCTAAAATATATCATTTTAATTCCCTTAAAATGAGAACCTTTTTTTTTATTTTTCTCATCTGTACAACTTCAATTACAAGGTATTGCTCTGGTGGAAAGAATTTTGGCAACCATGCTAAGACGGATCAATAGTATACCAAGCTTACTGTGGTATGAACACTAACTGAAAGCATGAATATATTTGCAAATGTACCAGTAATCTTGGAAGTCAGACAAAAAGTTGACATCTGAGATATCAGACTATGCTAGATTATGAAATTCTTGCTAATTTGTGTAATTTTCATTGGAAAAGAATAATTAACTATTAGGAAACATCACTAAGGCAAAAATCTGCTGCTCTATACAGGCATGGTAACATCTGAGTTTACAGAATAATCTCAGCTGTCATGGAAGACACTGGGAAATTGAAGGCTTAGTTCTTGCCAGGAGACACTGCAAGCTCTGTAACATCAAACTTGATAGATGTCTGTAATGTCAAATAAAAGAGGAAGCAAGATATGTTCCCATCACAGAGGTCAGGTGGCATGTTGACTCATGTCCACACCATTCAAGACTTCTCCTTTTTACTCTACAAAATTCTGGAGGATTATGGAAAGTGAAGAAAGCAGATCTGGTCCATGGTTTGCATTTTAAATTTAGAATAAACTCTTTCAGGAATGGTGGCTTCAAGGTGTAGAAACAAGATACCAGAAGTCAGTGAGATACAAAGTGATTGATGCAGCAGCCGAAAGTGAGAGTGATGCTAAATGTAGCAGCTAGCTGAACTGGTTCAAAACAGAGCCAGACGGTAAGCTGTTTATCAGTTTGGATGACCAGGGGTTCATTACAAACTCAGTTCCTGGTCATTTTTTCAGATGCACCTTATTCTTTTGCAGAGTAGAAGCAGAAACATTAGGTATCCCTTTGATGCCAAACCTTAAAGACACATCTAATGTGTATTAATCTGTTGCTGACCAGAGAAGCAAAAAGGCCTGAAAGACTTTATCAGATATGATGTTAGAAAAACTGAGCACGCAAAGGGCTTTTGCAAACTCTCACACAATACAGAATAAATTTTGTTTTGAAAGCTACAAGTAAGCTTTAATTTTTCGCCTGTGAATTGCTGATCTAAGTAACTAGTAATACAAATTGATTCCTAAAGTAGCTTTTATTTTTGAAGGCATAAAATGTTAGGGATAAAAGGGGAAAAGAGGACCAAGGAATCAAGGTGTTACCAGTCTGTATTTCTAACATGATATATTCTACAGAGCATCTTAATAAAATGCTATTCTATTTCAGATGAGATGTAACACCACCACCTGTCTCCTAGGAGTGTCTAGTTTCCATAGCCTCAGCTCTTCACATAGGGCAGTATTGAATGATAAAAGGAAGAGCTTCTTTCACCTGTATACTTCCTTTTTACAGAGTTATTTTTTAGCTTAGCTGTTGATTACTTCACAGACACAGATTTACATTTTATTTTCACATCTTGTTTCTTAAAATAAGAGGGGATAGTAGAAAATTATTCAAATACCCTTATGATTAAGCAAAAACTATTAAAATGCTACAAGAATTGCTCAACATTCAAAAGAATCACTGAAGATAAAGCTAAAAATGTTTTTCAAGACTTTTTTATAGTGGTACTGCAGGATCCAGGGAAAAAACTTTTTTCTGATTGAACTGTATGAAGGTGATTGACGCATCTGTCTTGATGTAGTTTTTCCATACTGCTGCACATGTATTGCGTCTTCATGTAACTTTTGGAGAATTTAATAGCCCTCACTTTTTTACTTAGTCCTCTTGAAATGGTCATATATCATTTAGGAATTAAAATATTTTATATTTTCGAATGTTCTCAGTTTATGAAATTTCTGTGGTTTAACATTGAGAGGGAAGCATACAATTCTAGGGGGAAAAGCAAATGACAAGAGTATTCAGTGAAAGAGAATTTTTAAGATGAACGTAAGTGTGGAATACAGAAATGGAAAATATTAGTTTGAATGTTTGAGAAAAACAAGAAGAGTGGAAAAGAAAAATATGTTTTGGGATGCATAGAGACAGATATTCATCAGAATTATCAAGCTTTGGGAATATAAACACTGAATTAATGTAAACAAATACTTGACCAAGATCTCCAAATTGCGTTGTAGAAAACAAGCTTTCACCAGATGTGACTGTAGCATTCAGTGAAGAAGAGTTGTGTAGTGTGTTTGTAATTGAGTATTTGAATTGGTTCTTTGAATTGAATATTGTTTTGAATACTCAAATCCCCATAATCAACTGTATTTTCTGCTAAGAGGCAGCCCTGTTTCCCCAGAAGAAGCATTGGATCCAGCACAGAGGTCCAAAAGCTGCATATCTTGAGTTGCAAAGGATATAAATATTCCTCTTTATTCTTTTACACTGATTGTAACTCTTCAGCACTCTCTAGCCATGTTGCTCTCAGTTCTGGGAAAAAAAAATAAATTGGTAGACAGATGTTACAAAGGACACGTATTTCATTTCATGGTGCTAATGTTTCTATTTTGGGGGAGCTAAATATTGGAATCTTAAAGTAACTGCTCCTTCAGTCATTGTGCAGGCAGCATGTTCACTACTGTAGAAAGATTTAGCAACCTCTATTGCCTTGAGTTACAAGCCAGGTCTGTTTTTGTAGAGGGTGGGTTGTTGAGAAAAAATTCAACAGATATGATGTTACATCTTTAATTTTATTTTATGCGAGGCAATGTTTCAGTTAAATTTGAAGTACACTCAAGGCAAACAGGAAAAATAAGAAATATAGTTTAATATTCAGATAGGCAGTGTTTAAAATTGTGCTTACCAAGTCTGTAAATATTTATTGAAAAGAATGTCTATCAAATGTAAGTAAATTTTTGTTTCTGCTACATTTCTGTCACTGAAGTTATTGCAATGAAGTTATGTGAGTGTAATTGAAGGAAAAATATGGACAACTGCTTGCCTGAGCACACATTTACATGTGCGATGATTCAGTGCCATGCAGATTGCATATCCTTTCTGAACTAATAAACAATATAATCTGTACTGTATTCAAACAAAAATGCAAGAAGAAAAAGCTTATATAAATCATAACTTCTCAAAAGTGCAGAAATACAGAGAGGTATAAAAATAATTAAAAAAATATTAAATCACATATTTTTCAATTATAAAAATGTTAAGGAAAAAGGAAATTCTTTTAAAAATAAGTTTTCTTTGATTGTGACTTTTGTAAATGAATCATACGGTGAAATCCTTGTGTTTTTCTGTCATGAGAAGTAGTAAGGCCAGCAACAGTTTATCACATTTTGCTATGTTTAATGTGATTTATTCATAGTCATCTCCGAGGAATATGTCTTAGTGACAATGCAGATGTCATGTTCAGACCAGATATGTAAAAAACTTCCTATATTTGTACTCTCAAACATAAAGTTATGTAACTGCAATTGCTAAGGTGCCACACTGATTACACTTCAGCAAGAAAAAGCAATGACACTAAAGTAATCTTCCTTCTGAAATATTTTTGGCAAGTTCAAAATTTCATTATTTCCTTCTAGGAGATTATGTGTCCTCATTTAACACTGTGATCTTCAAGTATCATTTTGTACTCCTTGAGCAAGATTTTCTTCTGAATGTTGGTGACTTTAATATGAAATAATTTGCTGCTATACATATCCTGCCCCTTCTCTTTTCTCCCCTCCCCTCTCCCTTCCTCCACAGGGACATATTAGCATTTGTGAAATAGTAAATTTCCTCAGAACTGGGAATTTGACATTAAGAGGGTGATCTACTAATTTCCATGTCTGTGATAATTCTTCCTCTCTATCCATAGTGTTAACTACAGTGCCACTAATGCAGTAGAAAGTGGTAAGTACACTTGAAGCTTCTGCAGAATTCATTCTATAAAGATGATAAGAGCTTCCAAGGCAATTGCCTCACTACAGGGAGAACAAATTATTTGGCATTTGGTCTTTGTGTTGTCATTTGCTTTCTTACAACTGGTTGACATTAGCACACATTAACAGCAAAACTGAGTGGCTGCAGAGCTAACAGTTTTGCAATCATTCATTTTCTTCCTAAAGATATTAATAGCAAAATAGCTGAATGACTTAAAGGATACTACTGTGGTATAGAGCATTTGCACTTACGTATTCAATGTGCATGCTAGTTTAAATTTTAGGAATATGTTTAGTATTTTTCTTTACACAACTTGTATTATTTCAGTGAATGTTTATTCCAAAAATAACTATATTGAAACAGTTTGTACATCAGAACAGCACACTGTAATCCTTTAAGTATATTTGGGGAACTCAAAGCAACTCATCAGAAAATATTAAGTTTATGAAATAAAGTCACAGAAATCAAAATTAAAGGAGAGGAGAATAGAAAAGTAGTGAGGTGGGGCAAAGCAGGGCAAGGAAAAAGGAAAGTGCATAAATCTCTCTGCTGTCGATGACTCTGTTGTTGAATGGTATTACTATAATGGCAGCTCAATGACTCCCACAATGAGATTGTATTCTGTAATCTTCAGAAGTCTTATTCTCCTATTTATAATCTGGCTTGAAAAAGCAACCTATTTTTTAATTGAAAATATTTATAAGTATAGCAACTATCTACAAATGCACATGCATATGCATGCAGGAATATGTGTGTTTAGTGGTTTCTCAATATGAGGAAAATTGTACCTATTTAAAACATATCGAAGCTTTTTAAATTCCCTTAATTTCACTGAGATTTGCCTCATTTCTACCAAAAAAACCCACCTGTCTCAGTCAGGGATTTCTGCAATTGTTTCATACAGATGGACTTCTACGAAGACGTAAATCACACTGAAAATAACTACTTGTAAGCACTGAAGCCATGCAACGAGACAGAAACTGAAATTTAAGTGAAAGACGATAAGAAAGGTATAACCCTTGAAATTTTTACATTGGGTGCCATATGAAGCTGTTTATGATGTGCATCCTCAAATGTGTACATCAATTCTGTAAACGTGAAGTAACTTATACTATTTTTGAGATGAATGTATAATACTGTACTGCAGTAGCAATGGTTAAATCTCAATGAAGTGCTCTACCCAATATTATAGATAGATCTGCTGAACAGAAATATGGAATCTTTCTTTTCCTGTAAGCAATTATTAATGGCATCTTTATGCTGAGGAAAAAGAGGTTTAATTTGAGTTTCGTCAAAGAGTGTGTTTCTGACAAGATAAACTATTTTATTGCAGTCATAATTTAGCTAGCAATTCAGAAGTTATTTTCAGTTAATATAATAACGCACCAGCAAATTCAGATTAGCGTATGTATTAAAAGAAAGAAGAAAACTTTTGTCAATTTAATTTAATGAAGCATTTGAACGCTTAATGTTGTAGTTTCCCAATGCATGGGCTTTAAATCAACTTCAAGTGCCTTCCAGTTCCCTTGCTTCATTGCTCACTTATGCACTTCACCATAAGACACCAGAATCCCCAACTTCTGTCTGTGTTGCTTTTGTCGATTAACTGCCTGTGCTCACACCCATAACAACCAAAATCAAGCCCAAGCATGAACAGATTGGTTGTTGCTAGATATTCATGAGAGTAAATGGTAGTTCTTCTGATCGTTACAGTATTTATCAGTACGTACTGATGACTTGTAACTAATATTTGATGCCAATTCTTTTTATGTAATTGCTATGTGTCATGGGTTCAGCTGTAACAGTTACTTTTCACCTTCCTTGTAGCTGGTGCAGTGTTGTGCTTTGGCTTTAGCCTGAGAACAGTGCTGGCAACACACCAATGTTTTTAGTTGTTGCTAAGTAGTGTTTACTCTGATCAAGGACTTTTCAGTCTCTCCTGCTTTGCCAGTGAGAAGTGGCACAAGAAGCCAGGAGGAAGCAGAGACAGGACACCTGACCCAAACTAGCCAAAGAGGTATTCCATACCACAGCACATCATG
>JBCJKH010014824.1:0-47709 GCA_039877255.1 Loriculus beryllinus | reverse complement strand
CTTTTTGCATCCCATTTCAAGAAGGTGTTATCACCGACTTGTGCTCTGTGCTAGAAGCTGAAATGAATTTAAATAAAGCCTACAAGGAAGCTGGTGTCCTCTCTCATGCCATATTATAAAAGCCAGCTCACACAGCATCCCTAAAGCCAGCTCACACAGCATCCTTAAAGCCAACTTCTGTGCTCCTGGTTTAGGTCTCAGTCATAACGAAAAAAAAAACCCAATACATTTGATCTGTGCCGTAAGTTAAAAATTATATAGTAAGTCTTCACGTTCATCCTTTTACCTCGATGTTATGGACACAGATCATGATCTGGCCCCTTTTGGCATTAGTAATCATCCCTCTTAATTCAGAACCTGGGTCAGACTCTGTTGTCAATCTAGCAGTTAAATTCATTAGCTATTTTTAAGCAGTTGTGTTCTCTAAATATACTTTTGAAGATCAGGTGAAAAAATAGGCTGTGATAAAGTTTAAAAACTGTCTGGAAGCGTTTTGAAAGCTACTGTGCTATCTGCTTTCCAACAGAGCTGTTAAACTTCTCTTTTCATGTATTTTTCCTGTTAATCTCTAGCTCCAAGATACTTGCACCAGTTGTTTTATTTAGTCGTTTTCTAACTTGAAGAATGTTTCTTTTGGTTTTTGTTGTGTTGTTTTGTTTTGTTTAACAATAAATCTGTGTTACTGTTTGCATTTGAATGTGCTCTTCTGAAGAGATAAATGTCAAGGTATGTGCTAGAGAGACTCTGCGGATAGTCTGGCAATGTTCAAGGCCAGGTTGGACGAAGCCTAGGGTGGCATGGTTTAGCGTGAGGTGTCCCTGCCCATGGCAGGGGGGTTGGAACTAGATGAATCTTAAGGTCCTTTCCAACCTTAACTATTCTGATTCTATAGCTTAAGAGTGCCCTCCAGTGGATAGCTAATACCAGATCTGTAGAGCAAGTAATTTTTCCCATCTGGATAAGCTGGTTGAAGGGTTTCTTTAGCACACTGATGTTTGAAACACAGGGGTCATTGGAAGAGGTACCTGTTAAGTACTGAGAGTCTTGAGAAGTCTACTGAGTTTTCGTATCTTTCACCATAACCACCATATAGTTGTTTCTTACTTTCAGTAACATGAAATAACATGAGGTCAAATATTGTTACTTCTTTGTGATTCCAGGTAATGGAGTCATGAATTGTGTATGTTTTCTGTGCAATGACAGGTTGATTTTTCTGGTTGGTCACTGGAATGATACGAAAATTCTGATTTCATTGTAGCAGTGTCAGATGCTGAAATGTGTCAAAATATGCATTTCAAAGTGTGCTTGCCCCATGTGCCTCCTTTACTGAGGGGTTTTTCATCTTCTCTTCCTTTGCTAAGAGACATTTGTTTATGATTCTCGTAATTTCATACTGGGAATAGATGTGTATTAGGCTGTGAAAAAGCACCAATATTAAGGTGTATGTTCTGAATATGGACATATGGCTATTGTATAGTCCGAGCAAATCAGTATGAGAAAACTTAACGTATTGTGCTGTATTGCAGCCTGTTTCAAGGTCTAGTTGTAATTCACTGCCTGGGCCAGTATATTAGAGAAGCAGAAGTCAGATTCTGACAGGTTGTTTCCAATGTGATTGTTACTATGGTTGGATGTGTTTGTATTTAGCTGCGGAATGCTAAACAAAAGTTTTCTATATGCTTTTTCTTTGTCTCTATCTGTGTCATGTCCCCTCCCCTACAGTATCTGAGAAGAAGAAAGGTGTTCTGAAATAAAACCTCTTATCAGAATATGCTAGAGAATTTCACTCTGTTGCAGTTACAGTATTTGCTTGTTGTAGTCTGCATCCCTAATAGCTCTTTCCCATGTGGGTCAGGCCTGTCCAAATTAAGATATCAGAACTGCTGATTCTGCACATGCAGCAGTCTAGCATATACAACATGTGTAGCATATACATACTTGCTCCTTGAGGAGTGACAGTACCTCCTGAAAACAGATGATATTTAAAAGTTGGGTTCCCCCTTTAAGGCAAGAAAAAGCTTTGTTTCATTCAGCTTGTATTTTTTTAAGTAACAGGACTGTAAAATGTGGACTACAGTGTACACATCTTAATGTGGTTTATTTCAGTCAGGACATGATTTTATTATTTTTGAAGACGTACTAGAAAGAAGGTCATTGGCTTTCCAAAGCTGAACACTACTACTTTGTGGGACAGATTTCTAGAAACCCATTTATTGATTTCAAAGCAGGGTTTACCTGTAAAAACATTCTGTATTTTATTTTTTTGTCTTACAGATGGGTAATTTATGAGCGCAGTAATTACAGGGGGCGTCAGATGTTGTTATCACCAAAAGAAGTTCCAGATTGGTATAAAGAGAGTGGCTTTTGTCAGATAGGTTCTCTGAGACCTTTACTGCGGGTGAGTAGGCTCTGACGTGAGATTGTCAAGTACTAATATATATTTTGTAATGGGGTTAGGAGGATATTATACAGCTGAAAGCAGTGTTACAGTCTTGATGCATGTTTCAAGCTTCAGCAATGGCAGTTGTGTAAAAAAATTGCTCTACAGTTTTGCTTGTAATAAAAGCTGTTTGATTATGCTGCATGGCTTTGCAATTCTGCTGCTCAAACTGTTCATTAAGCATACTTTAAACCAAAATATGGAGGACAGCATATAAGGATTGGCTAAATTATTTTAACAAATAATGACTATAACTACTATATATAAATTATTTTGTTTTATAATTAGCACCCAAACTTGCTACTGGCAAGTACTGTATTATCTCCATTATTTTTGGAACAACAAGAAAATCGGTCAACAAAATTGGATACTTCAATTAGTAGTGATTTTTGTGTTGATTTAGGGGGAAAGGCCCTTCCCTGCTTATTACTTGGCAGAATAATTTGCAAATCTAATGCAAAACTTGTTCTTGTGGCATCCATTTCATTTTGTTCTCTAAGTGAGGACCATGTGATTTGGTCCAGTACTGCAGCAGCCCTGTAAGCTTTAACATTCGAGGTTCTTGCTGAGCTGTATTGTATTGAGGAAGCAACTTTTTCTAATTCACAGATTACTTGTACCTGTAACCAAATGTATTTGCTTGCTGTCAATGTTGTCTTTGTATAGCCTTAAGCAGGGTTAGGAATAATGCATTTTGACTGCGCTGGCTGAAAGCTTGTCTAAACAGAAATGTTAATGTGTAACAAGAAGCAGCATGAACATGCAGTATAATACTTGTTGCCAGGGAAATAAGCAGCATTGCACAAGTGCACCCTTGATGAAAGCTAAAAGCATCAATACAAGAAGTTAGCAGAGAGCCGTTAGTGCTGCTCTGAATTAAAAACTCTTAGCTTTCCACTGCTCGCTGATCTTGGTGCATAGGAAGGCCTAAAAATCTCCATGCAGAATGAGAAGTTCTCAAAGCTTGGCTTATTCTAGACATCTGTGGACTTTGGAATTAAATTCTAGAGTAGAAAAGTTAAGGTTTCTGAAAGGAGGAGGGACATGTGAGGTTCACCGGACAATAACTGCTCTGAAGTTAACTAGAGCAGGATGTGTTTTGTGCTGAGACTGTGGTTAAAGAGTTCTGTTGTTTTCTGCAGAAACGTGTGTACTTCAGGCTTCGAAACAAAGAAACGGGAAAATTCATGTCAGCTGATGGAAATTTAGACAATCTGAATCTTCTCAGAATACAGGTTGCCGAAGATACAGGCTCAGATGATCAAATCTGGGTTTATCAGGATGGATTCATAAGGTGCCGGGTAAGGCTCAAGTTCAGAATGAATTTTCTCTTTCCCAATAAGGGCTTCTGGATACAATTCCTATTGTATCATCTTAATTTATTGTATTTCTGTTTCAGCTGTAACATAATCTTTTTGTAAGGGGTTGGGTTGGTTTGGTTTTTGTTTGGTTGTTTTTTTTTTAAATTGAGCTTTGGCTTTTTCACATGATACAAACTAGTTGTATGATACCTTTTTTGATGTAATTTAAGTTTTGAGAGATTTTAGTTACGATGTACTTTTCCCCTGAAGAATAGTAGCCTCATAAGTACTAGCCTCATCAACACCAGAAGATCATTGTCTTGCTCTTCATGATCTCCTTTCACATTTATGCCCTCTTTCTTCAGTGAAAATATCATAAAAGTATCTAAGCAGGGAGACCTTTTAAAATGCTTGTCGTTAAAATGCTATTATTAATAGACCCTTATTGATAACACTTTGAACTACAAGTACCTTGTGGTAGGTTGATTAGTGTAATGCAGGTTATATCCTCTTCTGCTTAAAGATGCAATCCTATTCTGTTGGGATTTTGGGGGTTTGTGTCTGGTTACCCTTGTGTTTGTCAAATTCATTGCTTTCTATTCCTCTGCACAAGTTTCCAAATGAATTCTCACAGTCCATAAAACTAATCATGTGTGAATTGTCATTGAGGTGAGCAGAGGTATGCACAGTTCATAATGTCTAAGCATGTACAGTCTTAGGTAGGGATACCAGCCAAAGAAAATTAAGTTACTTTAATGCTCTTAAACAGCTTGACTGCAAAGAATCATGTGAACTTTTTCTATAGGATTGTATAACTTCAAAGGAGCCATTTATAATTATGTCATCTATCCTGGAGGGAAGAATCTTACTGTTAATAAGCTAAGGAATTGTTTGGACATGTTTACAGAACACATGCAGTAGTAAAAGGGATTTATATAGAGAGTGAAATGATGCAGAGTAAGCTAAAAGCTTTAATATCGCACACAAAAGACTTGTGTCTTGACAGTGCCTCTCAAACATGTCACTGAAAGTATTTATCAAGATAGTGTGGTATTACATGGCTTTGGATAAAACATGCTCTTGCTTTTCGTCCTTGTCTCACACAAAGCAGTTCTTCTGTGCACAGAAAATACACAGCTCGTGCTGTATATCAACTCCAGGTATGGAGTGCCGGCTGGCAGCATTGATCTTAAAACGACTGGACTCTTACAGAGCTCCACCATCTTCCTATTGAATGGCAGTAAATGTATTGTATGCAAAAAATAGTTTTTCACAACATTTTAAAAATAAGCTCATGAGTGGGTAGGTTCATGCATGTAAGCAGACACAGGTCGCTGGAAGAACCTGTGCCTTTCTTCCTGTAAACTTAGGTCATCTGTACTTGAGGTATGCCTGAGGTTTCAAGGAAGGGCTGTTTTAGGTAGGTGGCATAACTGGTAAGCAGGATATGAAAGTTATTCTGCCCATTTTGTCAGAAACGAATATGAATAGTAGGTCTGAAATCAGGTCTCCTCACTCTTCACAAGTTTCTTGGAGATGGGTGAAGTAGTGGCCCTTTTGTAATTACCTAGTGTGTAAGCTTTGAGTCTTCCAAGTCCCACTAGAGGACATCTTTAGATAAAGACAAGAATTTCATAATTGCAGAACTAAATCATCTTACTTCAATTCTGGGTTATGATAGTAAGAAGTGCTGCTTTTTCGTAACTGTTTATTTAATAATTTGGGGCCATATCAACGACAGCAGATGGGTGTTTGCTTAATCTGCCACTGAAGTCCCTTCAGATGATACAAGGCAGCTTATGGTGATCTATTGAAAAATCACTGTTCACATAGAATAATTAACTGTAATTTACTACTAATATAGCCTTAATATTCTTTTCAAATAAAGTTGATTTTCGCCAGTTCTTTTTTTTAACCATAAATATATTTGCAGAGTTTTGAAATCAAGTTATACAAGTGGCTAGGAAAAGAACATTGAACAAAGGAGAACATATCCTTGTGATATGCTACTGTGCAGTTATGTCCTTTATCTCAAAAGGACTAGAGATTATTAAAGAACAAAAAAAGAATGTGCAGAGGAGATGGAAGGTTTCTATGCATGGAAGAGACAAAATAGGACTTTTTAGGCTACAAAGGGGGCAGTTTGAGGGATGATATGATTGAAATCATGCAAACATAGCATGGACAAGACATCCCTTGAAGGAAGGGAGGGGAAGGGGAGTAGAAGAAGGAGAGTGAGAAGAGCATCAATTAAATCCTGTAGTTGCCTGTTAGTTGTTGGGGTTTTTTTTAATAGTAGTAGTGAAGGTACAGAACTGCTTGCTACAGAAAGTGATGATACAGAAGGGTGTTTGTTTCAAAGAGTTACACTGATCTCAGTGGGTAGTGATTAACCAATTCATGTATGGGACAGAAACCATCTGAGTATTAAAAGTACCAGCTCTGCGTGGAAAAGTCTCTGGACTGGAAACTGCTATAGACTGGGAGAGATTACGGGGAATGTACTGTATACAAGAGCAGAGTAAATGTAATCTTCCATAACATTGGTTATAGGCCACTGCTACAGGCAGCTGCTAATAGTACCTTCTGATCTGACACACCATGGTTATTTTAATGTTCTTGTGTTGTGAAGAGTGTCAGCCTTATAGGAACAAAATAAAAATAAGTAGGCTTGAGTTTGAGGCAAAAATACATTCCTTTAGGGAAACTAGTTCCTAGATTCTGTTCTTACCTGTTGTCATCTATCTGATTAAAAAATAGTGAATACTAGAAGTAAGGCTGTTTTGAATAATTGCTGTTGCCTTTCTGATGGTACAGATGGCAGAGGATTGCTGCTTGACAATTGTTGGAAATCTTATAACTCCTGGCTCTAAACTTGGTCTGTCATTTGAGCGGAATGAAGACAAACAATATTGGCATATTAATCCTGATGGCAGGATTTATAGCAAGATGAAACCCAAACTGGTTTTAGATATCAAAGGTAAGCAAATGTGTTATCTCATTACATTGTGTCTTAATTACATGGTATTTACAGTGGGATAGGCACTAAACGTGCCTATAAATTAAGGATGGTGTTAGAGTTACTTTAATCTAGAATCAAAAGAAGACCCGATTAGCTTGTCTGACCTCCTTGAATTAGACAGGCCCTAGGACTTCATTTTTCCTACACAGAGTTTAGTAACTCACAGTACTTGCTTATCTTGTATTCCCAGTGTCCACTCACTGTAGATATCCTCAGTTAATTTTATGTGCACTGAGTGATATGAATATAATTACTGAAAATGCTGAAGCAAGAAAAACCTAACTTCTCATTAACTATAATTTGTATAAAGAAAATTTTCCTATATAGTAGGTGCATTAGCCAGAGGATACAAGGCAAAGGCAGGCTTATACACTTGATGTGATTTGATGAAAAAAGTATTTTCATTTGGTTATTAATGATGACACCTTTATTGAGACCATGAGACTCTGCCATAGCAGCCTAAGGTCTGTGCCTACTTGATGTTGTGTTTTTTATAGTCACTGTTGTTGCAGCAATTTGATTCACTTAGATACTGTTTCCGAACTTTGGTTTCATAGTTTCATAGAAAGTCTGAAAAAGCAACAAATTGAATAATTAGCAGAATTAGCGTAATCAGATCACAGAATTGTAGAATGGTTTGTGTTGAAGAGACCTTAAAGCTCATCCAGTTCCAACCTCCTGCCACAGGCAGGGACACCTTCCACTAGAGCAGGTTGCTCAAAGCCCTGTCCAGCCTGGCCTTGAACACTGCCAGGGATGGGGCAGTCACGGCTTCTCTGGACAGCCTGTGCCAGCGCCTCACCACCCTCACAACTTCTTCCTGATATCTAATCTAAATTGACCATATGTCAGTTTAAATCCATTCCTCCTTGTCCTTCACTACATGGCCTTGTAAAAAGTCCCTCAACAGGTTTCTTGTAGGCGCCATGTTCTAGATGTTCTTACGTAACTCTCACTCTTTCAGGTGGGAGGAATAATCATTTCCTATAGCTGTTTATTTTTTTACCTGTTTTAAATGAATTTTCCATTGATGCTGCGACTAATTACAGCCATTACAAAAGAAAAAAAAAAAAAGAAAAGAAAGGAAGATACCAGAGTCAGCACTTTAGAACTAAAAAGGACAGGACTATAAGAACTGTGAGAAAAGGGTTATTAATGTTTGACCATAATACAACACTGGCACAGATCATCACTAATTCTCTTTACTGCCATAAAAAGCTAGTGGCATTTAATTATAAACTCATCAAAAAGCCTCCAGTTCAAGGGAGAGTGTTTAGTCAGGATAACTCTGCATATCTTTTTCTAAAGTGAGTTCTGGGTTGCACCAAACAAGAATAAATTACACTGGCTCGTCTTCAATTCATCTTGTTTAAAGTAGTTATGCATTCTGCATTTACAATCTCACAATGGTCTGGTGCTGAAAGTATAGATGTGCTCTTAGTTTAAAGAAAAAGCAAACCTGTGTGGTAAATATGAAAGAATAGGTACATTCAGCTTTTATTTGAGAAAGTGTAGTAGGAACATGAGCTGTTTCTGCCAATCTTGCTGATCCATTCTTGACCACAAATTGAGCATTAATGAATTCTTCAGCAAGTGAATGCAGTTGTTAACTGTGCAGTTACCAGTGCCACCTTGTGGATGTCGTGGCACGGCACAGCGCCTTGTCCAGGACACTGCTCTACCAAAGTAAATAGTCTCTTCTTCCTCTGAAAGAAATCCTCTCCCTTATAACGTGTTTACATTCTATTAGACACAGCTTAAAAAGTACTTTTTGTGCTCACAGTGACTACTGAGCTCTTTAGGTAATGTTATTTTTTGTAGCTGCTGGTTAGGTTTTCTTTCCCATGAGATTATTAGATCTGGTATTCCCTTTTTTAACTCTCTTTCTGAAGAACTTGGCAAGTATTTCTGCTGTGTATCCCCACTGCTTTTTAGTAACTGCTTGAGGAGACAAACCATGTTGGTGTTAACCTTCTCAGAGACCTTTCTGCTCTGGGACAGTGGCACCAGGATGCCTCTCCCAAATTCCTGAAGCAGAGAACAGCTAAGGTGCTTGAGATGGCATTTCCTTTGTACAGAAGAGCTGTTCTTAAATGTGCCTGCCCATGCATATTTGTTGCTGAGATCTGCTAGAATCTACACTTGCTACATTCATCGTAAGCTTTTGGCTGCCAGGCTTGTCTTTCGCTCATCTGGGGAGCGTGAGGCTATAGGGGTGCAGAATGAAAAGTGTCTGCAGGAGTGCCCTGGTGCTCTCTGTATGAAGGTTGGCTCAGATGGCTGCTTCCAGTGGGGATACTACCTGCTATTGTAGGCATGTTGTACTGCATGTGATGCACATGTCCTACGCTTTTGCGGTATGTATTAGATATGAGAAAAAAGTCAATTTTCACTTTCAGTTGTAGTCATACATTTCTTTGCTTCAGAGTTTAAGTCAGATTAGTACTGATGTGCTTCTATGGGAATATGTTTCAACATGCATGAACACTGCAGCACATGAGTAAATTAAGCTCCTTTAAGAAAGGGCTGTATTTGCCAGTGGAAGCAGCTGAAAGTTGGGTGATACTCTGTGTCTGGCAGCTGCTCCAAACACAGGATTATAATGGTGAAGAGTAAATGAGTACCAGACCTTGTCCCTGGTGTGGTCCTGCTCGCATTGTCTGTTAGCAGCAGGACTTATTTCATTGTGTAAACATCATCCTTAGAGCAAAGTGACAACTGACAGCTGTTGAGGGAAAACTGAACAGCCAAGCATGACTTTTGGGAAGTGACAGTCTTAAAGGAGCCACACCTGACTGTACTACAGTGATTCCTTCCTTTCCCATCCAGGCTGACAAAGCTGAGGTACTGAATTACTGAAGGGGTGGAGAGGAGCAGGCAGCCTCCCTTGCTTCAAAATGAATTCCAAAAGCAGGCAGTGATGAAAGGGCATTTGTCTTTTTAGTGCCTTGGGGAGAAGGGAAACCGTCTGCACTGGCACTTACTAGAATTGCCCTGAAACCTAGAGTACATGTCTCTTATTTCAAAGCTAATCTATCCTCTTTGAAACCTTTTTTTGCAGGAGGTACACAATATGACCATGACCATGTTGTTGTTAACACAGTCAGTGAAGAAAAGTTAACGCAGTGTTGGGAACCACTGGTTATATAAACTCAAACAAGCAAAGATGACGTTTGAATTGGCTGCTGTTCCAGACACTAGAATTGGCAGTGCCATCTCTGAAGGATATGGGATCAACAACAAGAGTTTTGTCTTTTCTTACCAATTTTAAAAAGAACAAGTAACAGAATGGTTTCACCTCCCTATCTAAGATTATTATCCCTAGAAAACCTGAAGTATTACTCAACCCTTTTATTTTTTTTCCAGTCAATAGGAGAGAGAGAATGGTAGTATGCCTTGGGCTAGAGTGGAAGAAGTAAAGGTGAGGGAAACTCCCTGGAGTGACAGTTGCGTCAGTGAGTAGTTAGTCCAGAATAGTCAATAAGCATAACTTTAAATTATTTTTCAAGAGGGTTTTTAACTGAGAGAAGGGCTAAAAAATAATTAAAGCTTATTTTATAAAGGGCAGGAGTGCAGTGTGTATAGCAACTTGGACCTGTAGGCTGTAGTATAGCGAAATATTCACTACTGA
Source organism: Loriculus beryllinus (assembly GCA_039877255.1). Taxonomy (NCBI): domain Eukaryota; kingdom Metazoa; phylum Chordata; class Aves; order Psittaciformes; family Psittacidae; genus Loriculus; species Loriculus beryllinus. The sequence continues at coordinate 37,315 of JBCJKH010014824.1, read as the reverse complement.
AAATTAATATATTTGTTTCACTGGAACAAACATTTACTGGAATTTTGAAGACTGCTAGGGGACAGCACATCTAAAGAATTTTTAACATGTGGCTTCACATATAGTTAGAATGCTAATATAGTAAGTCCTAAATTACAAAAAAACTGTAGATTTTCTCATGTAGAGATGATATAAATTAGTACATGTTTATTAGAAGAAGAAAGGGCTGGCTAAAGGAATGTGAAGAACTTGCCCCGTTTTCCAGGCTGCCTAACTTTTTGAGTTACAGGTATTTTACTTTGCTAAGTCAGATTTTTACCTTTTAAAACAGTTCCAATAAGTATAATCTCCCTGAACTCCAAAATCATATTGGAAACAAGAATTCTTAGGGAAGGTACCACTAAAGATGACTGCAACAGCACCTAAGCACTGTAGTTACCCAATTTTTCAGCCACTGCCTGCTGGGCTTACTGTAGAGAAAACTGGACTCCCCAGTATTTCTGGTCATGTTGAAGAACAACATCCATGGTGGGCTGCTGGCTCCCAGTTGCTGCTGAACAGATGTGTCAGATTGCTCTAGTAAGGGGCATAGCCAAGCCTGGATACGTGCCCAGTCACAAGGGCTGTGCCTGTTCAGAGTAAGCATTACTGGTTTGGTAAAGAGCTTGTGACAAGTAAGACTGATGACTTCAGAAGGTTCTTCTGTTGCCCTGCTCTTAATCTGGTTTTGTTTTCCTTAATAATGTTGGCAAAAAGGTAAAATACAAAGTCTTGTACTATGCTGCTGTGGTTTCTTTCTGGCTTAGACCAGTATTATTACAAGCTGCTCCCAGGAGCATCCAGGCCTTTGTCTCGCATTGTAAGTCTGTTTAAAATCAACGTATTCATTACTATTGTATTGCCTCAAAGGATACTGGTGCTTTTATTATTACCACTCTAGAGGAAGTGCCTTACTAATTTTCCTCCTTTTGTACAGATGTACTGACGTTTTGTTGCTCTAAAATGTGCTGCTTTTAGTTCTTCATAGAAGATGTGTTGTTATTGGTTCCAAACAGTAGTATTTTGTCATATTGATGTGCTCTTGCTATATATAATATAGCATTTCACAAATAAATTTAGTTAGGTAACTTTTAATTGAAATTATTTTTAAAGGTAGAAAGCTGACATTTTATGGTTAGTTTTGCTTCTTTCTTATATCCTTCTTTGTCCATAATTCATCTGTGACCCCAAATGAGGAGTGAATACATGGTGTGGAATGGCTGCAGGCTCTGAGGAATAGATACTTCTCTTGTGTTCAGTACATTTGTACATGGAACCACAGTTGTCATGGCTGTTGCTGCTTTCCCCTGGTGAAGCACTGTATGACATGTTTTTTCCACCACCATAGCTGCACCACAGTGTATGTGCAGCTCTAATTAAGAGGTTACCACTTTCCTTTGATCTGCCTGCATAACTGCAGGGCAAGTCACTCTGTAGCCCATCTCTGCAAAATGGTAAGTTTAAAAACAGAGCAGCAGACACATACACCCTCAAGCACTTCACCCCCAGCAGCAGTGACAGGGGCCATGGCAGAAACAGGGTCTCCTGATTACTGACAAAATCATGTCTAGCCTACCTGCATAAACACTGTAGTCAGCTGACCCTGTGCCAGAAGATAGGCAATAAGAGCAATTATCAGTTAGTTACAGATGGATTTTGTTCCGTGCTTCTACTCAGATTAGTTTTGCCATGAGAAATTCGCCATATCAAGATTAAAGTGCCAGGCTTGAGGCAGCACTGTGACCAGTTACTACAGGGAAAGTTTACAGGTTCTGAAAATGAACTAGACCGAGTAATAATATGTATTAATAAAGGTGAACAGAACTAGGAAAGGCCAGGGGAAAAAGGACAGCACAAGTTTCATTTGGATAGTTACATACAAGAATAAGTATGCCTCACAATTTTGGGACTTAGCTAAATCATCTGGAAAATAAAAGCTCCATGATCTACCAACTAAAAATGCTACTGGCTGTTCCTCTTATTCCAGGAGGGAGGGGTGTTCTGCAAAAGTCACAACTACATTATTAACATGGCTTACATGTAAAAAATACGTATGGGACATTAACAGTTACCAAAAGCAGAGCATGAAGGAATTAGAGAGGCTTTTCTAAAAGATTTCTCTTTTTTTTAAATTCTGAAACCTGTGTGAGCTTTTAAAGATGAAACAGCTGCTGTGTACCAACATGTTCAAGGGCAACAATTTACCAGTAAAGGAGTGACTGCAGGGAGAATAATGATTAGAGATACTTTATTTTTTACTAACTACATTGATCACTGTTTTTCCACGTGCATGTCCTCCTTCCAATTTCTGAAAGGCCTTTGGAACTTCAGAAAAAGAGAACACTTCATCAATAACTGGCTGAATCTATAGAATAAAGAAAAATATCATTACATTAGCAATAATATATCACCTTCAAATTTAAAACTATATGAAGAAAAGAAAGGGGGAAGTTACTTTACTTTATAATCTTTAGGGCAGAAGTTGCTAAATGATGTAGTCACTGGCTTCTGCCTTTTTTTCGGGGGTCCTTCTGCATGCACACGGCTTTCTGCTGCTCTTTACCCAACTTTTGAAACATCTCTACTTGCACAATTTGGAGCCCTCAACTGGTACTCTAACTATAAGGTCACCAGCCCCTTTAAAAGCTGACAGTGTGGTACAACTTTCTGTTGCCCACTATGATAAACCGAGGAAAAGATCTTTTTTTCTTGTACGTCTTCACTGGTTTTCTTGTTAAACCCATGAATTTTTAAAAGGTCAGCTGTTTCAAAGATACCTATGAATCTAGTGCCTTTCTGCATCAGTACATGCTTCAGTGCCCTTAAAGGACTTGGCCACAATGAAGTACAAAAAATATTCCACAAACATTTGTCGCTGAATCATTTAGATACACACTTGAAAACCCAGCCACTGTGTATTCCAGCAGGCATATATCATTAAGCCCAGCTTGCATTGACTGCTATTCTGGCATTAATTTGGTAAAGTAGCCTTCTGGATTGCTTTAGACTCATTTCTAATAATGAAGGTGAAACTAACCTATTCCTTGTCTCGGGTATTAACTCAGAAGCCCAAAACCCTACACTTCCTTTAGACATCATAAGGTACTGACAGAGGCAGAATACCAGCTGCTTCTGAAAAAATACTTTGTCACTGCTCATCCAAGGGAAGAAGCTTTTTTTAGTCTCTCAGTCCAGTTCTGAGTCAGCCTTCCAAAGGCTAAAATACGATCTGTGTACAAAAGTACCTTCTCCCAAAGATCCTGCCCATCCTGAAGTCAGTCTCTTACCTTGTACTCCCCTAACACCAGCCCTATGCATATTTTTGCACTGATGAACTGATCCTAATCCTCTTTCCAGAGGAAAACGGTAATAGTAGATGAGTCAACAGCTAGCTCTTGCGGTGATGAAGATCTGAAGCAACAAAGATCCAAACAGCCCATTTGCTATAACAAGTATTGCTATTTGAGTCAGTGAAAAAGTATCTTCACGCTTTTTCCTCGCAGCTACTAGCATACATGCTGTCTTGTTGAACACTCTAAAACTGATAACTGCCCTTCTCCTGGTAAGGCATGTGTCTCACTAAATACAAAAAAAAATACAACAGCAACAAAGACACAATTTGTCAGCATGAGAACAGGGCCTTTTTTCAAAAGGCTTGCTTACTTTAACCAGAAGACATGCTGCTTAGAAGGCAAATGTACAGCACTACCGAGGAAAGGTTTTCATATGTACTTTTTCCAAGCAGCAGCACTGGCCACCTTGCACCCTTCCCAACATCACAACAAATGCATTGTCCATACACGTGTAGATCCTTTTCTCAACTATTCATACACAGTGCCTGACCTTTAAGTCCATTCATTGCACTAAAATAAATACTGGGTTTGCTTATATGATAACAGTAATCCAAGACATCAATACCTATTACAGTGCAGTATAGCCTAATCTTGTTACTAGATTTTATTCTTTATTTTCTCAGGGAAAGCTTAGCAGTAATGTGAAGCTTTTTATGCCAGAAAAGTAGGAATGAGTGAACCCCCCTAAAGTCAGAATTAGCAGCCAAATCAGTACGAGAACAACTGTGCAAATACATTCACTAAGTGCCTCAAGTCTGTCATGCTGCAGGGTACAAGGCTGGGTCCTTTTTTCCCTTTGTTCTGCCGGGACAATTGCTGTAGACAAACCTCAAGCAAAGGTAATAATAACACAGCAAAGAAGGCACTTTCTGCTGCTCAACTGGGGATGAAATGTGGGGCATGAATGATCAAAACAAAATCATGTTTGGTCAGCATCCAGCACAGAACAAAAATGTCATCTCGGGTATCCACAAGGTCAGGGACATGGACCTAGAGCAGCAAAACCACTGAGACAATGGCTTTGTGTACACTGAGCACCCGAGTAAACTGCAGCTGCTGTGACTATCAGCAAGAGGAACGTGCCGCTGATCAGTAGACTGTTTGGTGGAAGAGCAACCCTTGCTTTCATAGCAGGAGTTTGGCAAAAAAACCCAATTCAGTAACTTTGTTGAGCCAAGCACAAGTGCAGCACTTGTACAAGTACTTACTGTTAATGGCAGTTACACACAAAGCTGCGCTTCAGTTAAGAAAAAAACTATACAGACGCTCACCTGCTGGAGTATGGACACAAATGAAAGCATTGCAGCAGCACAGGGGATGTGAATTCCAGGGAAAGGCAGGAGTTAATTTCAGATATGTGCAGCAAAGGAGAAAAAAATCAACAAGACACTTCAGTGTTCTGGCACCTGCACTCATTTATTGTAGGTTGCAGCTTGTAACCCTGACAGAACAGGGTATGTTGTGTCATCAGCCTTTTAGGTAAAGTTCAAACCATCACATTTGAAAAGCAGTGACACAGGGGCTCAGAGGAACCCTAAACTCAACCTCACAGTGCAAAACACCATGTGTATTGCTCTCACTCAAAGCCCATCTGCTACATTGATGTAACTTCTAGCTCCATTTAAACGCTGGCTTTAGGCAGTGCTATAGAGACATGAATGCTGAACTGATGATCCTGACAATCTAGAGCATTAAACATTTTATCTGGCTGGCTGGTCAGTCCCATTGTCTGAATAGCCCTGAAAGGGCTGACCATGTTGCAGCACAGTGATTCACTCAGCCTTTACCATAATCCACTGACTAAGATAAAATTTCTTCCTGTGAACAGACAAATAAGTAGGGGAACGTCTGCTGTTGCTGAATGTGTGATAATAAATGGAGATTAACTGGATAATAAAAACACTGCCTATTTACAGCCACGCATCAGTTCCTTGCCAGAGGACACCTATTTGTTCAGAGAAAAGGGATTAAACTAAAGTCTGGGAGAGAAAGGATTACACACAGCCGCATTGAAATGTTTATCTGAAAACAGATTGGGCCTGAAAGGTACTTTCTTCCTCTTAATTCTCTCCAATGCAGGGCATGGTATAGAAATGAATCTCAGGTCTACTGAAATAAACTCATGTGTTTGGAAAAAAATAAAAAGAGTAATTGCTGATGCTGATTAAGGCTATCCCTACACACAGCACAGAAGTGGCATCCTGGTCAACCCAGCTCTGAATGCAGCAGGCAGTGAACAGGCACAGGCAGGAGTTGACTGGTCAGCAGAAACATACTCCTCCTAATGGCAAATTCAAGCCCACCCTTTCAGATCCCCACTTCTGTGGCAGCAAGGACAGTTCGAATTTTTCAGGAGGGACAAGCTATGAAACATAAAGGGAACGAAGACAGCTTTGATCCCCGCACTAGCACAAGCTGCTGCAGTGAGTGTGAAGCTGCTTCCTGCCGCTGGAGGGAGAGCTACAGCCTTGAAATCTCGGCAGAGAGACGAACCGAGCCTCAGAGGCCCTCAGAGCAAGCCTAGTTGAGAGCAGACAAAAAGTCCCCTCACTCCAAGGGCAATGACAGTGCAGTGGCTCTGCCCCAGGTTTGTAAAGGATGGCCCTGTCAAAACAGCAGGGCAGCCTTGCTTTGCAGAGTACCTCCCTCATTGCTGCTGCCTCCCAGCACACACAGCCTCCTCATGCCTTGGTAAGTCAAGATACTTGTGCACACGCATTGGAAAAGATATTCGTGTATTTACAGAACAAGAGCTGTGACATGCTCCACCACACATCAAAACCCTCTTGAGGGCTTGCCCTAATGGAAAGACCCACTTGCCATTTTGACTAGCTGAGTTAAAACGATAAAGGCTGCCTTCCTCCAGAAATTGCCACCTTGCCCAAATGTGGTATATGAACACAAAAGCACAACTTGATACTCTCCTGTGGCCTTCCAGTAAGTCTCCCTTCAACGTCAACAAGAGACATGAACAGAAACCATTACAGAGAACAGTCCCTGTCCTGTGACTAAACATTCAGTTACCTGTTCAGTACTTCACTGTCATCTCATGGAGAAAAGGCTGGTTTGGGACACTGTTGTTTCTAACATTTCTTCTCTTCAACTGAGCATCTCTTCCTCAGCTGTACTAAGTTCCATGTTCTCTAGGTCTTAATTCCACCCTTTTCTTCATTCTTCCTTCACCCTAAATCTATGCTGAGCTTCATACTGCTTGCCAGAATTAGATTCTAGGGCCAAACCTCACTGAAGGCAAAGACTAGAAATTGTCACCTTCTGGAACAGCTAGTTCTGGTCATGTTTTGTGGGTAGCTTTTCAGCTATCGCTTTTATTAGCTTACATTTCAGAAAATATGTACTTTCATCCAAGAGCACATTAAAGGATATCAGGTACATGATATCTCTGTCCCAAGTGCCTAACAGAAGTAAAAATGAGCAAATGATCCAGTCTCACACACCTGTAAGAATGGTGGTGCAGTGGTTCAGGCACAGGAACGGAAGGCACGTGTCCTGGGATCTACTCCCACAGTCATCTTACCAACAACTGTATTGACTTTGTTTTTCAAGCCAAGGTACATTCTTTCATATCCAGCCTCTACCGGCAGCCCACAGGGACTCACGGGTGTCATCAACAATTATTAAAATGCTAGAAGATAAATCCCAGTTAAGCAGACTATCAAGGTATGGTTCTGAATGTAGGAAAGGCTTTAAAAAAATGTAGTTCATTGGTTCTGGCAGAACAGCTTCTACAGAACATAATTAAGAACAGTAAGAAACTGGAACAAGCCCAAAATTGTAGTGTGTGCCAGCCTAGCCCAAGCTTAAACCAGTAGAAATGAGGAAGATCCTGGGTTTAGTTACCTACCGAACCATGATATGAAGAACTATTATTAACTAAAGGAAAGAACAACTCTCACTTCTGGAATACCCTAGCACTCAAATTCATGGCAGTTGTCCTGATACTTATGCTGGTAATTAAAGCCATCTGGGGCAATGCTATCATATAACAACAACAAATTTTAGTACAGTTACGTGTGTATATATATATATATATATGAGTATACATCTTTATATATGAAAGCATATGTTATAGATATTATACTATATACTATGTGTTATACAGTGTATATATTAGAAAACAGTCCTGCATGACCTGCATCTCTCCAGATCTCAGCAAATTAAACTCACAACAGACAAGACCTCACATTTCACCACTGTCGTGGATGTAATTCCCTCCTACATCAGGGGACTAGAGCTCAGAACACTGGGTCTGACCTTCTATAGAATATGCAATTACATGAGGCTAAAGCAACACATTTGATTAAATATCTGGTATATGGTGATTTTTTTTCCAGATTTCATTGTGGTTTATGTGAATTTACATATCCAAACCCTAGCTCCCCACAGAATGCAGAATTTCCATTAGTCTTCTTCACAGACTTAGGTTCTATGATGTAATCACACAGCACCCTCATGAAGAACACGAGCAAGCTCTCATGTCCTGAAGGAATAGGAACCAATGTGTTTTAATGAAAATCACAGTGGGGTTTTTCATTGGTCATGACAAAATGCAAAGAGAAGGGACTTTTGCAATAGAAAGAACTGAACAGCATTTTGCAGCCTCTCCTTGATCAACATCTCTGGGGACCAGCCAACCAACCTGGCAAGCAGAAGCCACAAGAAGCAAAAAGAAAACACAAAACTAGAAAGAAAAAGAAAAAAAAGAAGAGAAAGAGAAAAAGAAAGAGAAAGAAAAAAAAAAGAAAAAAAAAGAAAAAAGAAAAAAAGGGAAAAAAGAGAACAAGAAATAAAGAGAAAAAAGAAAAAAGAAGAAAAAGAAAATTAAAAAGAAAAAGAAAAAGAAAAAAGAGAAAAAGAAAAAGGAGAAAAAGAAAAAAGAGAAAAAGAAAAAGAGATAAAGAAAAAAATGCAAGCTTTACAATTTAGCAAAGACAGAATAAATGTGAATGACTGAAGAGGAGAGCTGCAGTGAAGGGCCAATCTCTAGTCAACTTATTTAATTACAGACCTGCAATGCTAGCGTCTTTTCTTAGACAGGGAAAGTGAAGGAAGCACTACCCAAGGTAATATCAAAGTGGATGGTTGTATCCATGCTACTTATTTCCTCAACAGTAAAGACTAGCAATATAAAAAAATCCCACAGGGCATCTCAGAGCAAATTCCCAAAGATGGATAAAGGTCACTAACCCTCATAAGTAGACAGAAATATTATGGTAGCAAAAGATTATATGATTTGTACAGCACTGCACAGGAAGACAGCAGCAGGGCCAGAAAGCAGTCAGCATCCTGTCCTCCAAACCACAACAGCAGGTGTGAAGTCCAAAGCATCTAATGTCTTCAGCAAAATGTATAATCAATACTAGACACAAATTACATTAATATAAGTATGCAATAGTTTTTCTTATGTATGCCTGTGCTGTACCATTGATCTAGAAAGCAAACAACAGAGAGTATGATCTATTCATGTCATAATCAGAAACTCTACTTGTTCTTTAGTCTTCCTTCTGCAAAACCAGCTTTCACCCATCTGCCCATTTGATACAACTCTGAAGGGAAGAGCATTAAACCACCAGAAATACTGAACACATGCATGCACACACACACACATCTCTGCACTGCATTTAAATGACACTGAATTTAAATGGCTCCACATTAACCCACATCCTACCTTGGTCCAGCAGACACATGCAACATACTCAGTTGTTCCTCTTACAACACTAAGGAGTCTTTTGAGCCTGCTTTCCTGCATCAGGCTTTATAAAAGGCAAAGTAAGTGCTCAAACTTTGTAGAGGCTTTCTACAAACTTATGTAGTTACACACATTTGGGATATTTTCACCAAGTACTAAACCACGCATCCTCAGAGAGAAGGAAAAGGTTAAGCAAGCAGCAAAACCAAAGGCTGTCAATGTTAAAGTCACAACACTGACCACAAATACATCAAACTAATTCCTAGCAAGCCTTTCAGTGACAATGCTGGCAGCAGAGACCAGTGATGATGCTTCAGCAAATGGCATGCCAGCAGATCTGTGCCCTGAACTAAAAGCTTGATTGATTCCAGCCGTCTTTAGATGAGAACCTTTTAATTCACCAGGAACATTCCGCCATGTAAAGAGATCCTCAGCTTCTGACATGCACTTTTATCAATTCATTTGGAGAGGCCCATGTTAAGCCAGCCCTTGCTGGCTCATAATTAACTGGCAGAGTTCATTCCACAACAGGGACTTCCCAGCAGCTTAAGAAGTAGCCAGTATCTCTAAAATCTGACAAGGAAATACGTGATTTTCTCCGTGCCCACTACTGCTTGCAGCAGCTTCCCAGCCCCTCAGTCTCACAATAGCCTCTTCGCAAGACATCTAGCTGCAAGGCAGGGAAAACAGCTCATAAACTGAAAATGGTTTTACAATCCCCAGAACTGAGCTGATGTGCAGGTAAATTACAAAAGGAAAATTATTCTCCTTCCTTGCACTGCCAGCTTATCAAATCTTCTCCTCACCATTAAAAAAGGCTGTTAAAAGAACTTCTTCTCATACCTGACATTTTGCAAATCTCTATTTCTTGCTGCAAAGCTCATCTGCAAAAACCAAATCTTTCAAGAAAATGACCTTTTTGCTTATAATTTATCCACTGAAAGACCGAGAATCCCTTTGCTTTCACAAAGGAAGACGATGAACTCATCAGAACTAAAAACCTGTATTTGTGAAAAAGGACTAAAAGAAAGAACACTGTCAAATCAGTATGATCTGTAACTGCTTCGGGGATATGCTCTTCAAAACTTCACTTACTGTAACACCACCTCTTTAAACCATCATCCCCTTTTAATTTCCTTCATTTAAATCCCCCCTCATGATTTATACTTCCCTGAAAAAAACTTTAATTTTCAGGAATTCCGCGATTGCTCTCCTCTTCACACAATCGCAGAATTAAGATGTCTGTAGCAGGAAAGATGATTCACTGAAATTTAAAAGTAACTACAGCTGCATTACTCAAAACTGTATTTAATCAAAACGAAGATGTTCAACTACATGAACTCACTTTACTGGCTTCCCCAAGTCGTCTTCCTACACTTTATTGCTTTGTGGGTTTTTTTAATTCTCATTTTTTCCTCATTCATTCTCACTTATTTTCACTTAGTTACAGGAAATGATGGTATGATTCCTCCAGTAATTCTCTCCTGCCTTTCTTCCAAGCACCTCCTCTTCTGAATAAAAGATCTGTCCATTTCAGAGAACACTTGTTTCTAGATAATAAAGGTCACAGTCTTATTAACATCTATCTAAATGGAACATATCTGGGTCTTACAAAGTACAATAGCATAGGTGTTTGCAACATTTTACAAAATAAAGTAAAAGGCTGCTAGAATAATGATTATGCAGATAAACAGTCTGGCACTATGACCTGTTTTTGCATGGAGAATAAAAGACCAAGCAAACATCTTTGTCCTCACTATCATCTTACAACAAAAAGTACATTAGGACATTCATACATGTATGGCGTACATTTTAAATGGCATTACAATTCACCTGTCCAGATTATCAGGGAGAGAACAGGGATTAAGCCCTATCTCCATTGCATAAACAGGTGTTTCCCAAGAGGCTTTCATGGGTATATTCTGCATTTGTTTTGCATACAAGGTAGGAGCACAAAACAAGGTAGGAACACAAAACAAGTTGTGACTGGTTAAAAATCAGGACAAACGTAAAGAACAAAGACAAGGGCAATTCTGTTTCTTAGACAATTACAATTCAGTAGTGTGATTGTATGCAATCACACGGTGAGTAGCATCCTCTAGGATCTTTCTTGATCATGGGATAATGCCTACAGCACTGGACATACCACGGAGTGGTGCAAAGCTGTAGCCAGGGACACACTCCACCACAGCTTATTTACTGTTGCACCCTCTATTTATGAGTAGTTAACTTTTTAGGAAACACAGACTTTCCACTGGCTGTGTCAGCAGCACACTGCTCATGACAGGGAAACAGGAGTGGCTGAATTCACAAGGTTTTTATTCCGATCACCAGCACTGAAGTGGCAAATAGAAGCAATCAGGCCTTAAGTACAATAGCAATTCATTTACTCAACACTCTGGAGCATAATGCATAGCAGAAAAGGAGATCAGTGCTCATCGACGGACCTAGATTTTACTAATATGCACAGATTTTGAGCACAAGATGGTCTGGCAATTCATGTACCGGAATTACCAAGTCATGGCAGAATCTGCTCCTTCTTCTGCTTAGGTGCCACATAAAAAGATTAACAACAGTTGCCCATATTCTCTACTCGCAGAATTTTGGCAACATGAGGACATTGCCAGGATCTGCAGCACCACACAGTCCAGAAAACAGGCAAGCAACTGCTCACTCTCACACGCATTTTGTAACAATAAACCTGAAATGATCAGAAAAACAGTAATCCATCTTTCACTTCATACCTTTCCCACAAGTCCACTAAAAGATGCCCCAGAATCTTACGAATGCTCATGATACTCCAAGTCACTGTGCTGAATTAGCACAAACATTATACTCTGAAGCAGTGAAATAATGAAACACAAAATTCTTGTCACCACTCTGCCAATGCAGATTGTCTAAAACCTGCAATAACCTGAACATTCTTGTTCTGTGCACATTATAAGCCAGACTGCCAATCACTCAGGCTAAGCAATTTTGTGTGTGCAGATACACACAGTCATGCTCATTCTGACTAAATGAATCACATGAGGCCTCTTAAAACATACCATTTTCAACACCAGAGTTCATTCTAGATGACTGGGAAAAATAAACAATCATTGGGCACCTTTTCCTCACAACTTAGTAAGCTTTGTGTTTTTAAAAACAGGTATGGTGGAGAGGGAGAAGGCAGAAGAGTTTTAAGGATTATGAACTCCTAAATTCCATGCAAATTCAGAAGTTAGAAACTGCAGCAAGTAAATTCTTAACTAGTTTTCTACACTGTGACTGTAATTACGAACTACAGCATTTTTCAGACAAAGCAGCACCTCCTTCAGCACAAATACCCAAATAACCATTACAAACATACCTTTCCAGAATCAACTAGTTCTGCAATTTCATCCAAATTTGGGCCACTTGCCATAAAAAATGCCCACCGATAATGGACTCCTTTTAAGAGATGCTGCAAGAAGAACCACAAATATATTAAAAGATCATGAGAGAAAACTGAAATGGGAACTAAAACAAATGACAGGAGATCTAGAGAGGTAATTTAAAGAAAAGACATGGAAATGACATGCTAGCATCTGAAAAAATGACACCTAAGCATGTGGATTAAATGTACAGACAGGGATGCTGGATTACCACAATAGGATCAGGGTGAATTTTGTGTTCAATTGCACAGGTCAGCTAGTTGAGAAAAACAGCCACCATCTCTCTGCAGCTAGTAAAAACATTGTTTGTTATATATTTATACACTTTCACAAAGGGGGTGAAAGAAACCCAGCAATGTGACATTCAGAACCTTACACCTCAGTGTCAGCAATTAAACTTTCCACCATCACATCTGCCAAAGTCATCACCATCCAATGACATATGGCAGCTCACATGGAAAGTATTTTGGGAAGATCTCATAAGCACAAGTCAAGAGCACCTCCTCTGAGTAAGTCATTATAGGAATAAGAGCCATCAGCCATCATCTGCCAGAGAGAGATGATTTTTAATACATGGCATACAATGCTCCCCACCACGGAAACATACACGCTGAGAAATATTACATGGTATGGTTTCTTTCCAGCCTTCTCATTTTGTTTTTGAGCCTGCCTTTGAAAGTACTTGTGCAGGACTTAGAATCTCATTCAACCATGGCATCACAGGAATACCATAGCAACTGCTTGAAATGCATTCATTTGGAGAGCAAGTACACGTGTTGAGAGAAGAAAGAGAAAAGCTCTAAGAAGCCTCACTGATCTGGCCACTGGCAGAATGCTTTAAGATCCACTTATGAAAAACAGCAAAAAAATCAGTATCACCATCCAGACACATGAACATGAAAGAGATGAAAGACTTTCTAGCCACCCTCAACCACTTTTATTACTCTCTGGTGCTGGAATAGGATGAAGAGAACCAGTCATGGAAAAATGTTTTGAGAGAAAGACTGAGCAGCCTAAAGCAAGTAGCAAAATTACCCACACTACAATGAGGCAGGGATTTGCTCTGTTTACTATGAAATGCTAGCTGTCAGCAGGACTCACTAGGGAGGCCATATGGAAAAGGCCACAGTGAAAAAGCACAATAAGGAATCAAAACTTCAAAGCACCCCAAACTACCACATACATCAATCATTACTACCCCAACACATCTTTTTTTTCAGTTCAAGAAAGAAGGAAAGAATAGAAATGCATCTGAAGTCTACTTAATTATATATGAGGAAAATACGACAGATGCCTCTAGAAGAACCACATGACTAGCATCCAAGCCACAAAGGAAGCCTCTAGAGTACTACATAAGATTAAATATGTACGATACCTTTACAGTTTTGGAACCAACAGTGAATCCCGTTTGTAACATGCCATCAGCCACTCCAAGTTTGTCCATATTGATCAGGAAAGGTGTTACTAAGGTAACATACGTTGCTCCTGACCATTTCTTCAGGAGATCTAGAGCCCACTTCTCAGTTGATCCACCAACGTTATCTAGGATGAAATCAAATCTGCAGACATGTAAAGAACAGGTTTAAAATCACAATATGGGAAAAATAATTTCATCATAATTAAGCTAATTCGTATCAGAAATTTGCTATAATTTACATTTTAATGTGTCAGCACAATGAAATAAAATAATCTGCTTGCAAGACAGTGGCAAGAAAGTCCCCAGACTTCAGCTAAATCCCAGCTTTATTTACTGTACAACAGGAATCATATTTACTGGTTATTGCCCATCCACTGCATAGCAGACACGAGCTATTCAGAGAACTTAAACCTCACTTAAACTCCAAAAAGCAGACTCTTACATGCACAACTACATTCTCTACTTGCTTAAAGCTTAGAGCTCTATGTCCCTCCCTCTGAGACTACTACAGCAGTCCTGAGGTCTGGGCCTAGCACTGAACAATATGGTATGTGAATGTAAAAACTAGTCTGGACTCATGCCCTGACTAGGAACATCTCCTGTACATGCTGTTCTCAAGGGAAAGTCAATTCCAGTGGTCAAAGTTACATAAATGAATTACTAACCCTTACCTCCTCACATCTTTTCTGTGACACAATCCTCAGCTTCGCTTCCAAAAGTCTTTTTTGACCTCCTGATTAATTCTGAGGGCATTTTACCTCTACTGGCAGCTCTTTTCTCCCCATCTACCTATCTGATGTAGAACCTAACAATGCAATGAGTCTAAAATCTTCCCCCCAAGGAACGGGCATATGCAGCCTCTGGCAACATGCCACAGTTTCAGCCTTCCTTCTCACTTTCCCAGGCATGTGAGCCTGTAAAGGCTCAATAGGCCAACAGGGAGCTATGCACCTATACTATTAGATGCACAGCTCATTCTCATTTTCATACGTAAATTTCCAGCAATCTCCAAACTGCAAAAAGATATTTACACATACATCTAAGCAACTTACAAGCAAAAGGGAAAAAAATTATGCAAATTAAATAGAAAAGTTCTTATCTCTGGGAAGACAGTTTTCCTGCCTGTCTTCCAAGGATGTAATTTCATGTTAAAGTTTAGCCAACCTAACTAACAGCTGTCAAGAGAAATTAAAATAATGAGAACTAATGCTCCAGGAAAAACTAGCTCTCTACGGGGTCTGAAGAGTCAGTACAACTGAAAAGGGAAGTAGGAACATCCCTCTCAGTATACCTAACTGATAAGCTTAGCCATATCATAAAACTGTTGATACCTCCTAAAAGGGTCACTTGCTACAATGGGTGTTCAGTATTTCAGCTGTTAAACTGCACAAAGGCAAATTTAGCACAGCTTGCAAACTGTGTAGCTGCAGGTCTTGCCCATATAGAGAGAGCCAGTGCCCTCACGGTGGACCTCAATCCTACTGACAATCAGCTAAAGGGCACATGCCTTCTTAGCAGTTATCAGTAAGATTCTTTCATAGCTTGAACAACTTCTACTTCCCCTCCCAGAAAGTTAACGCAATATAACTAAAAAGAGCAGTGTAAACACCATATTTAAATACAAGTCACAGTAGGCTAAGTTTAAACAAATGGAAAGATTACAAAGGCAAAAAATACTTCAGTTCTAGAGAAAACCCCCAAACTACTTTAAACATAACTGCTGTGACAAGATAAGTGTGACTGTTTATCAGAGGCAGCTGTACACAATATTACAGAAGAGAAATTACTCCCAGCTGAGTTGCACAGTGGCTAAAGACCCTCAGGCAAGTCACTTAACTGCTTAATGACATAGTTCTTCCCTCTAGAAGAGGGAAGGGTACTATTTGCTAACCTCACACAGGATTTCTGAGACTTACTTTCATTTATTCATTTCACTTATTCTTTATAAATGCTCCAAGATCCTGACAAAACTGTTCACAGTCATTGAACAGAGGCATGTGAAAGTGAGCTTGCCTCCACAAGCCCAATTAACTGGCTTAGTTTTACAATGAAATCTGTGCTTGGGATACTCACTTGGCAAACTGCACTCAAAAAGGGGTGGGATGAATTTGCTTTACAAAGTAATGCTTTAGAAATTGGGAAAAAAAACCCCCAAACCCTTAACAACCAAAACCAAAAAAAAACCCAATGAAGAACAACAAAAAAAGAGGGAGTTCTGACAGACTGGAGTCAAGCAATCAAAAGGCAGAAGGTCTAACCGCCAACTCCTTCATCTCAGTATTAAGCAACACAAACACGTACAAGGGTAACGTTTTTAGCTGCTCTTCCAGATTTCCAGATTTGTAATCAATCACATCATCTGCTCCGAGTTTTTTCACCAGTGTGCTGGCATCATGAGAACAAACTGCTGTCACATGAGCACCCCAGGCCTTCACTAGCTGAAAACAAGCATATAAAAAAAGAAGTCCAAAGTTTAGAATTTTGTGAAACATTGAGAACAACTTAAAAAAATCACCTTTAGCAGGGAGACTGTGTTCCAACACAGCATAATTTGTCACACATCCCACAGACAAACAGTGGTAAGACTTTATCAGTATTTAAGAAGGTTTTGGGGAGGGGGAAGTTGGTGTGGAGGAAGGAGTGTAGTTTTTAATGCCACTTACAGATATCAGGTTGCAGGATAAGTAAGGCTTCAAATAAAAGACTCAGTTTGCCATCTGAATCTGACAGCTAAATACATATCAAGAAGTACTGTCCAAGTTGGCAATCTACAAAGCTGTCACCAGATCAACCACTAAACATTTGTAAATATTTTTAATTATTTTATATTCCTACCTGTTCATTATTTCATACATCTACCTCACTGTAAGTAACTTAAATATTAATAGTGAGAAAAAGAAGAAAGTTATCTGATTTACCACAGGGATGATGTCAGATTGTTTTCTACTCCAAAGGCTACAGGAAAATAAAGGATTTTTCTAGTTTTGTAAACTCATTTTCCACTCACAGTAATCTTTTTTACATTTACTTTGGATTAAGGAACATAGTTTACTCAGAATTCATAAGGTAGAAATTGCAACTAGTAGGTGGCTGGTACGCCTTTCATACTGATCTGATTAAACCACCTTATTTATCATGAATCAGGCACAGCATACTACTAAATATTCTCATGTAAGCCTCTTTAAAACCACTATGTTTATGGTCTAATAACATTGAACACAGTGATGTCATCACCAAATTTCAGTATTTTTTTCATATTCTCAAGAGAAAGATGTTTCAGCATGATACAACACCGATTAGAAACAAAATCCCCAAATTAAAGAACAGCATGAAAAGAGGATGTTCCACAATTCATATATCAGTGAAAGAGCATATTGACTCTCTGAAGTTTAGAGCTACCAGAATGAAGACAGACAGAAGGGCAGCAGGGCAAAGACAGTGAGGGAAGGTTCATCTAAGCCATTGAGCTTTACATACACTGCACATAAAAGCCTGGTGCCTCTCATATCATTTGAGCATCTGAAACAGTCATGGTAGATGATACATTCTCAATCAATTTTTCTACTTGTACACCAAGTTCTTTCCATATTATGGAGCAGAGCTGACTGAAAGATAATGAAAAGAGGCCACCTATTTCAGGTTACACCAATAAAGAGGTTTCCTGCACCCAAACTGTGAAATGCGATCTTTCATGACCTACTCGAACATACAACAACACTCACATACAACAACTCCTTTCTTTGAAAGTCCCTGCTCTCCCTATTCTAAACCAATACAATGTAACACGGAAAGCAAATAAATCTGAAAATACTTCACTTCTGGAAATATCAATGAGACCAATCAGATCGACCAGGCAGATCGACTGCACTGGCTTGCAATTTCACTATTCCTCTCCTCAGTTGCCTTCTGTTAATTTTTTTTCTTAATATTGAATAGTTTGAAGATGCACCCTGGGCATGCTGGTTTATATTACCTGCACAGCAAATGTACCAACTCCTCCTGAAGCTCCTAATATTAATACTCTGTAAGAGAAAATTAAAAAATATTAAATAGTTTTTTAAATAAACTCTATTGTAACAATGTATTCTAATGCTTCTTACAAATCTCTGACATCAAATTATTTTAAGCAGAAGACTGTATTTGTTATTCAGTGTTACCTACTGGTTAACTCTTCAGATGGCGAATAATGTGACTTAATATTATTCACTACCTATTTCATGTGCCAAGAGCATTATCTCAGCACAGCCAATGAAACTTCCTCAGATGTACCTTCCACTAAATTCAGGCAGTAGAGCTGTCAGGCAGTAACATTTATCACCCAAAAACCCTGTCCTTGTCCTTACTTTCCCAAACAGAATTGCTTAGTTCGGGACAAAATCAGTTAAGAGTCTTTCATTCTCCCAGACCCCACTGTTGTAACTATTAAAGCAAGAAAAAAAAAAAAAAAAAAAAAATTCATCATCATTTTATAAAAATTGGCATTATCTAAAGAAAAAGTAGTTTAGTATCACATTGTTTAGGGAGATTGGGAACTTCAGAATATAGAATACAGTTTTCCATACAGCATACTCTTTATCAAAAACCCCAAAAAATACAATGAAGTAACTTTGCCATAAACAAATCTAAGTTGTATTAAATTATCTGCCTTTTTCTTCAGTAAAAAAGACGGTAGAATTTTTCTAGTGAAAACTGGCACACAACAAGGATTAGGAGTGTATTATCAAATTATTAGCAAGTGAGAGTTCATTAACTGAACACACTACCCTAAATTTCATGAAAATGAATGCAAGCTCAGTTGTGTGAGAACCTTACTGCTGGCAGCCTAATTTCAAAAATTATGTTCAGAAACTAATGTTCAGAAATTTCATCCAGAAATTTTAATTAAATAATTAAGCTTCACAAAGTGTAAGAAAGACTTAGTGCCGAAGCTAGAAACAGTGCTTGGACTCTGGATCCATTAGCTAATTCTAGGACAAAGGAAGATCCAAGATGAAGGTGAAGTCTTGGCATAGGATTAGGGAACATCATGTTTCTCAAGACTTCGGTTTGCCAGAAAAAAATCAGTACCTTTAGAAGCTGGTGATGTTCCTGTCTTAAATCTCACTGTGTTGGATGTTGGAGGAAATTGCTTTTTACAGTGCAAAATTGTACTATACAATCTGGAGTCTCAGTTTACAAAAATTCTTTGAAGTAACCTAAGAGATCTGGCTTTGGTCACAGCATCCATTTTAAAACGCTTCTTTTTTTGTAACTGATCAGATCCCGTTCCCTCCTATTTCACTGATCCAAGCTGCAAAATTCAGATAAAGAATTTGAAACCACAATGCCTGCAGCTTTTAAATCTGCCAAAATGTACTTATCCTCAGAACCAGGCTTCCAATGACAGATGCCTGAAGCAACATTCACATTTAGATTTTATTATACTTGAAAAGGCTCAGGGATGTTACACTCAAGATACTGGGTTAAGCCCATCTTTATCCTCTCAAAGGACAGGCACAATAAAATCCTTCCAAAAAAAAACCCCCAAACTTGTCAAACTGCCTTTCCAATTTTACTCCCGGCTTAAAGCACAGTTCTCACACTGCAAATTTTGGAGAAAGATGTTATTTGAAAATGGGCACTTGGCTCAAGAATTCAGGAAATGTTTTCAGGTTTTGGGGCTTGGATTTTTTGGTTGTCTTTTTTTTTGTTTGTTTGTTTGTTTGGGTTTTATTTTTGTTTGTTTGTTTGTTTGGTTTTGCTTGTTTTGTTTTGTTTTCCAGTTCAGTAAAAGTCCTTGAGGTTCTTCATATTTTCCAGATGTGGTTTGCTCCTATGTTATGTGGGCTATTTTCTATGAAACATTCAAATAATTAAAGCTTTCTCCATACACTGTGACTTCAAGAAACTCTTTGCTTCAGAGACCAACTACATCTGCACAGGACATCCATGTGCCACAGCTCAACCGCTCAGCATTTATACTGCACTGAGGACAGCAAGACACATTGTTTGGCAGAACACAGGGAAGTGGGGAAACATTTGAAGGTGCAGGACCTGTTAGGATGGTAATAAAGGAACACAGATGGTGGAAAGTGCCAAAGCAGGCACAGTTTTGTTTGTACTGCCTCAGGAAAATACATCAGAAAAAAACATACCAGAGAAACTACCTGTTTGTGAGCTCAGGAATAAACTAATATATAAACATGTGCACAAGGAACAAACTAGCAAACTATTTGCCTGAAGAGAGGTCCAAGAGAACCTATTCTCTCAAAAGAACAAAACATTCATACTCCAGGCTTTACTCCCTTTTGACAAAGGCACATAATTCAAGCCAGTATTCACCAAGCCCTATGTAAGGCTTTAGTAGTTCAAATGGTCAGAGTCAGCAGATCTCTCCAGACGAGTATACCATAGGAGCTTAGATGTTCTCCTTGGGTACCACTTGGAACCATGGTATGGTCAGGAACTTGAATCAGAGAGCCATGACCTGTTTCAGCTGTGTGTGTCCCCACAAAAGACAGGAGGTAAGGAGTAGGTGTACAGATCAAGGACTAACATTTTCTCCAGATTATAAACAACTAGAAATTTTCAGTGACTCAGCTATACACTAATGTACAGTATGTCTTGAATATTTCAATTTTATATACGTACAAAAAATTTTATTTTATTTGATTATGCCAATAAAATCCCTAAGAGATATATTCCTGTACCAAGAAGCATTTACTCTATCAAGAAGGTTTGCAACCTCACTCACTTTGTACTTCTCAACAATAATACAAACTCTGAAAAGAATATTTTCTCGGGGTATTATTCAAATTTTCACTGAAACAATATAAACCAGGAGTGTATGTTTAATAACTTACAGCAACAGAATCCAGCATCTCTGCCCAGCATACTTAAACACATAAAATAATAACACTGTATTTATATTAAAACCTTTACTTAATATTACGTAAATGTTTTCAAGAATTTCCCAAATTGTCAGGTTTGTTTTTATTGTGCTTTCTGTGAATACAGCAAGCAAGATACTTCACACTGCTGAACAAACATATCACCTTTCTACTGAAACAGGACATTGCCACATACCAGGTCTCCAGGTATTGCCCAGAGAACTTCAACGCAGCGGAGTCATTCAGAACATCTTGGATAACAAGAACATTCACTTTTAGCTTGTGCAAGAATATTGACATAAATTACAGTGGTCCTGGATAGAAGTTATGGAGAAACAACTAGGGTCATAGTGAAGCAGAAGACAGCACAAACACTGTGAGCAGGCTTTCGGTAACTTGTAAAAAAGAAATCTGTGAAAGTGTGCACAGATGCAGCAGGTACTCCTGACAGATCAACATGCTGGACTATTAGCAAGTATTTCTGGTTAGCCAACCCTTGCACCTTAAAGAGGCAAAGAAAACAATACACACCAATAGAAAAATCTTGCTCTAAGATGTCTTTACACTGCAATAAAGCACCAGTGAAGTAGCTTTCATCAAGAAATAAAATTGCTCTTACAAAGTAAGACACACTGTTGTGTGTATACATACACACATACATAGCTATTTACATACACCTACAGGAAACAAAAAGACCAAGGTAGAATCACATATATAGGTAACTACTTGCCAAACATGTTAAATTATTTCAAGAAATTAAGATGTAAATTCTTGTCTTTTGAAATTATTGCCTTGAGAGGGTAATATAAAGTGTGTGGAATGTACTTTTGCACAGGCCTTTAAATTAATTTTATATATTTTCCTACAGTATTCTTTTCAGGGAAAACAGCTACCATCATTTAAGTCATTCTCTGCTGTTTTTATAATTCAAGATCGCTAGATGGGAAACATATTTTTTTAAGTACATTAAAATGGTTTTTGCTGACAAGAAAATTAAATATTGGGAACATAAAAGTAAATATTAAATGTAAAGACACTATATAATGCAGTCTGAATTTCATTTTTAACTGTCTAAACACTTACCTGAAGATTAGAAAGATACTGTAAACAAGGCTAACCTACCAATATATCTTTAGGTTAATTCTATTTACATGTGAAAGTTAAGATTGAAAAGAAGTCTAAATACTGAAGAACAAAATGGAATGCAATATAACTAGAATTTTGTCACTAGCTGGAAGTTAATTTCAATGATGTCTCTTTGACATTGCTTTAAATTTTGCAATTTCATTTTCTCAAAGCATTGTTTATCTTCAGAACAATCATCTGATATTTTCATGATGAAATTTACCGTGACATACAACTACTCAATCTATTATCTTCTAAAGATGCAGGTGAAGAATTTCAGTAAATCTAGTGTCCTTTATAATGTATTGCATTACAAGTAAAGACCCAAGATAAGACCCAAGTCAGGCATCTAGACTCCCACTGCCCAGTAATTACTCTATGACCTAAATTTTTGGTGCAGCACAGTAATTTCAGTGACTTTTTTTTCCTGATTCTGGTATTTTTACTTTTGCCCTTCTTTCCATTCTGAACATTTTTCTGTTTACACAAACATCCAAAGGCCAAACAAACTGCAAACTTCAATTGTCAGAAGAAAAATGGTACCTGCTCCAGTCATTCAATGCATTTTTTGTCTTCTGTCCTTCATCTGCTAATGGCTGATCAGAGGCTGATAAACAAAGCCCATTTTCCCGTTTGATTTGGCTGCTTATCTTTCACGTTTTCCACTTCTGCATTCCTGACTTCATTAAAGTTCTGGCCTACAACTCAAATGAGACCCAGCCACCTGCTCATTTCTTTCTGAAAAGCTGCAAAACCAGTCTGCTCCAAATGGCCCACACATGCAGGAACTGAGAGAACCACACCTCTGTGATTCAGGGGCCGTTTTATGAGTTGCTGAAGTAACTCAGAGAAGATACTGCATTTGGTAGCTGTCCTAGCAGGCAGAAAAGCAAAGTCCCTATAAATTCCTAGAGATACCACTCTTAAATTCTCTATATGCATCATTAGATATGCATATCATTAGAATATTAGAATGCATATCATTAGATATGCATTGAACTACCTCTGTATAAGCACTATGGAAACAAGCAGCAAGTGACTAGGTACACTTCACTTAAGGTCCTCATCTGAGTCTCCCTCTAAAAGACATCTCCCTCAGAAGTTGTGTAGATTGAAGCTAACATCTCCAGCCAGCTGGGCTTTGTGAACGTCATGGTGTAACAGTTTTCTTCATTGTTGGACATGTCTTAGAAACAGCTAACCGGTATAAAAATGAACCACAGAGTTTTAGCACCAGAACTATCTACTCACCTTTTCCCACTGCAATTACTTTGGTTCAGTCCTCCAACCTGGTTAACAGCAGACCATGCTGTGAGACCTACGTATGGTAAGGAGGCAGCTTCTGTGTGACTGAGACACTTTGGCTTAAAAGACACCTGGAATAAAATCAATCATATGTAAGTCACACAGCAGATCCTATGTGATAATGAAATATTTAAATAAGCTTTACTGAGTTGCAGATTTTGTATTCCACTTTTTCAACTATCATTGTTGCCAAGCACTAAGAAATAAACAGTTACTTAGACACTGATGAAAAAAATGCCAGTCTTTACAACATTGGTTTTTTGTCTATTAGCCACATTTTTGAACATTTACCTCATTTCCATTAGCAACCACAAACTCTGACAGTGTGCCCTGTTTCCATGGAGGAATTGCTGCCCACACCTAAAAACAAACAGAAAACAGCTATCAGGTTTTGTGGACCTCACACATGATTGTACTACAGATAAGTTTTCTTCATTGAAGAAATTATTTATTTTTTCCAATTTGCAGAATGTCCTCACTATTGCTCATCAGAAACCAGCTTACTCTACACAAACATAAAAAACCATTACAAGACTGACTAAATGAAGGACTGTAGAGGTATGTGAATAAATTTTACCATACTGTGTGTAAGACACAATTTTTTCAAAGCCCCCAAACTATTTCCATGCCAGGAAAGCCCATATTGGAGGGGATGAGGGAGGGGGTGTGCGTGTGTGTGTGTAATTAGAAATTGCTATACTAAAACTGGTAAGATGTGAAAGCAACTGCTGATGGTGAAAGCAAACAGTATCAGTATTTATGGGGGGGCTCAGAAAGTGCTTCTTGGGTTATGCCAGAGCTCCTATCCTAAGTAACTTACGAAAAAAATCACAGAAATGAATCCCTTCCTGCATCCTGTTATAATTCTATCTTCAGTCAAAAATGACGAAGCACCATGAGTGTGCACAAATAAATTCCTCTCTTGCTATCATTGAAATATATAAAAAAAAAAAAAACAACAAAACAGAAGGGAAATTAACTTGCAGAATCAAGTCTCGGGAAGACCATGTTTTTCAGAGAAAAAAAAAAAAGGTAGAGAAGAAGGCATTTAGAAATTTACTGCTAGATAGGCCTCATTCAGAGTGCAGAAACATTAAAAGAACAAAAAAACCCAAAGAATTTTCTCAACAGGAAAATGAAAGGTGAACATCTCATAGTACATTTTAACTATACAATTTAGGAAAAAATACAGATTGGTGGTATCACCTCATCTCCAGGTTTGAAATAAGATACAGCCAGTCCACATTCCATAATAACACCTGAGACATCTCGACCAAGTGTCAATGGAAATTCAGTGTCCTCGCTTTTGAGTTTCAGGGGATCCCGCTTCATATTTAATGCAGTTGCACCATAACCACCTGCAACACATGAAATTAACCATGACATACTGTATTGAGTTTTCATTTATTAACTGAATAATTCCAATTAGAAAGTGCTGTCAGTACCTGATGAGCCTCATATATATTTAGCATGGAAAAAATCTGCAACATTTTATACTTTTATAGAATTTACAAATAAAGAGCAAATCTCATTCTGTTTATTTGTCCAGGAAATGGCTCTCCATTATAAGAATATTTAGCATGTGATAGCACTGTCAGAAATTCTATTAAGTCCACTGGAAATGTTCCATTTTCCAAAACCATTGTGTAGCTACAAATCCAAACGAACTCCAAACTTCCTATTTCATGGAATCACAGAATAATTAGGGCTGGAAAGGACCTTAAGATCACCTAGTTTCTAACACCCTGCCATAGGCAGGGACACCTCACACTAAATCATGTCACTCAAGGCTCTGTCCAACCTGGGCTTGAAAACTGCCAGGGATGGAGCATTCACAACTTCCCTGGGCAACCCATTCCAGTGCCTCACCACCCTAACAGTAAAGAACCTCTTCCTTATATCTAACCTATCTAATTTGTCTTTTCAAATAAAGTACTGTAAAAAGCAATACGAGCATTATTGTAAAAGATATTAAGGCACATCCCCTAAGGTGAGTAACCTGAACTTCCATTCAGTAAGCAACAGCTAAATGCTGCGAACTCTCAGAATTACCCATCTAATAACTCTACTCAGCCTAACACAAAGTCTGCATTCGGGTATGTATGCCCTTTCAGGTGTTTGCACAAGTCTGCCTAGGTGCCCTATTATACTATATGTTTTAATATTTTAAAGAAACAGACACAAACACACCTTGAAAGCAGAATGAAAATGTAGTTTCTCTTAAATACAGACTCAAAATACCAGTTGTAGCCCCGCAGTTCAAACAGGTTGCTCAACAGCAATCCTCAGCACATGTCCCATAACCAAACCCACAACTATATACAGAGATCTTTTAAAATTAATTTATTGGTGGCCCAAACCCAAACTGCAGCTCTGTTGGCAGGCTTCCTGCAGGTATCTCCGAATGTGCTACTTAATCTGACATGATATGCAAGATCACTCCTCAATGTGAAATATAAGGCCTTCTGCTACCACAACTTACTTCTTGTGTTTCAAACCTTGAAACTGAGGGGAAAATCTGGTTAAATGCATCCAATACAAAAAGTTGGTCAGGGAAAGATACAGATTTCCTGGGCAAAATGACAGCAGCTACCCAGGTACCAACACAGGAAGTACTGGCATGACAATGAGTATGTCTCAGATCCCTTGAAGTGTTCAAAGGTCAGGCTGGACTTTACTTTCATCAACCTGGTCTAGTGGAAGGTGTCCCTGCCCTTGGCAAGCTGGCTGGAACGAGATGATCTTTTATGTCTTTTCCAACCCAAACCATTCTGTGGCTCTGATTTGGTCGCATGTGCCAACTCTGTAGCAATTTTGACCCTCAGCTCCATTTACCTCAAAGAGACAGGAAAATCCAGCACCCCACAGGGGGAACACTGCTCTGTGGAAAGGCTAGTCTCTTGGTCAAGCAGTGGTGACAGGGGAGAAGGCCAGGAAATAAATCCCACCACCATAGTCATGCAACTAGCAGAAGGAAGCTGAGTTGTAAGCTGCAAGCATGCTGAAAACAGCAATTAGTCACTCAGATTAAATGCTTGCCCCTGCAACATACATACTCCTGTCTTCAGAAAGGCAATGGCTTTTTGTACCGTTCGCCCCTAGGAACTTCAGAGGGGTTCACGATAAACAGGCG
Source organism: Loriculus beryllinus (assembly GCA_039877255.1). Classification (NCBI taxonomy): domain Eukaryota; kingdom Metazoa; phylum Chordata; class Aves; order Psittaciformes; family Psittacidae; genus Loriculus; species Loriculus beryllinus. The sequence goes on along the minus strand of JBCJKH010014824.1, from coordinate 10,975 downwards.
GTTTCACACAGGAGTCAAGGCAACACTTGCTTTGAGGCACTGCCGAGACAGGTGCCCACCGGGGCAGGCCGGTCACATCTGGTCGATTTTGGCCGCCGAGGGACAGTATAGAAGCCGCAGTCTAGACGCAACCTCTGCCATCGCGCCAGCCCGGCCAGACCGCCCAGGCTCGGCACTTACTTCTCATGCTAAGGTCGATGGGGTTTAGGCTCGCAGCGTGAACCTTAATGATGACCTCGTTCGGGAAGTGTATGATGGGGAGCACCATGTTCCTGGTGAAGCGCAGCACGTCGTTGCGGCCGTACCGGTCTATGACCCAGGAGGGCATGGTAGACCAAGTCCGCGGAGAGGCGCGGAACCCGCGGAACGGTGGCGGCCGCTGCTGCGCGGCCGCCAGCGCCGCCCCGCGCAGAGCCCACCCGTTCGCTGCTCCCCGCGATAACATGGTTGGGGAGCCGGGCCGGGCCGGACTGGACTGCGCAGCCAGCGCCACAAGGGATCGGGCTGGGTTGCAGAAGCACACACTCGCCTCCGGGTTCAACGCTGGAGGCCAGAGTTTCTTCCTCCCGGCGGCACCCGCTGCCAATCGGTGGCCGTCTTCTTGGCTGTCCCGCCAATAGTGCCTCTCGGTGTTGCAGCAAGATGGCGGCGCCCAGCCGCCGAGCCGGGAGAAGGGTTGTAGTGGTTTGACGGGCGTGAGGCGGCGGGAAGCGGGCCGCTATGCTGCGTGCCTCTCTCCGCGAGGTGAGGGGTGCCAGTCCAGCCTGTGAGCTGCCGCGGCGACGGGTGGGCATGGGAGAGCGCGCCCGGCCGCGGAGCGGGGTGATGGTGGCGGCGGCGGGGCGGGCTCGCAAGGTGACCGAGCCGAGCGGGCCCGCCGCGGTGTCGCCCGCCCTATGTGTCCCCTTCCCGAAGCGCGGGGGAGCCGCAGCGGGGTCCGAGGGAGCCTTTGCCGAGGGTTCCTTCTTGGCCGCGCCGTAATAGCGCCCCGAGGGGGGTTCTGTTACCTGGCTGCGTTGAAAGCCAGGGGATTGTGCTTTCAGGTGTCGGCAGCTCTGAAGGAAGGAAGTGTCTCTCCGACGGAGCTTTGCCAGCGGTGCCTTGCCCTCATCAAAAGTACGAAATTCCTTAATGCTTATATTACCGTTGCGGAAGAAACTGCTTTGAAGCAGGCTGAAGAATCGGAGAAAAGATACAGAACAGGTATGTTTGTGTTAATATTGGTCTTTACAGAGCCGTTTCGGAGGAGCTCCTTGTGTCAGATGAAGTACCTTTTCTTCTTAAAGCAGGTGTATGTGCGACTTGTTTGACTGTTAAGGGGATGAGGCTTGTGGTTGGGGCTTCTGTGAGTGCATGCGTGAGGGTGTACGTAGCGTATTCAGTCCAAAATCGGAGGCAAAACCTGGACCAAGCCAGGCATTGCAAATTAAATAAATAGGCTCAATGCTTCCTGAGCGGCACTGCTGCTACTGATTGCTTCCTCTTTCCCTCAGCAGTTTATTTGGACTTGGTAGCCAACAGTTACCATAAAGGGGAAGATGCAGTGTTTTTCTGCATCCTGTTAGCTGAGGTAGGCAAACATCTGGCTCAGCCTGTCAGCTTTTCAGTTAAGAAAGCGGATGAAAATAAAGCAACTTTCCAAGTCACAGTTATTAGTCGGTGAACAGAGCAGCATTCGGACCTGTTATCAGGAGCATTTAGAGGCTGACCATCCTCATTTTCATTTGCATATCCCAGAAGACAGAAAAGAGAAATTTCCCCTAATGGGGTACTTTTTTTCCTTCTGGGTGAAATTTACTGGCCTCTGGCAGCTTAAGAAAATTGTGGTTTGCATCCTGACATAGGCATTTTTTTCTGGATAGTGGATAATCAATCATTTAGGGAAGATTTTCTCTGCTTCAGGGTTTTGGTTTGGTTTGGTTTTTTTTTAAGATCATATCTACTCCATGTGTCAGGTGGGCAGCATTTAGGGCTAGCCTAGAGATTGAGTAGATTTCAGCAGCATCTGTGGCTGAAATAAGCATTACATGACCATATTTGAAGAAGTAAGTACTCCTTTGGGATAGCTAACCTATAGCAGCTCCCTGTCATGTGGGCTTAATCACATTTGCAAAGTTCTGCTCTGTGGGGCCAGGTCTGGTTTCAGCAGAATGCTGAATGCTAGAGTTAAAATGGAGGGACATTCTTGAAACTGTAACAGACAACCATCAAATGCGAAGCAGTGGGTAGCATTCTTGCTTCCAAATAACACCCAGAAGGATGTGTAAAATGAACGGTATTTGGTAAGAAGGCTATACATATAGCATGCTTTGCTTTAATCTCTGTTTTCTAATTCCCAATGCAGGTCAGCCACTGGGTGTTTTGGATGGAATTCCCATTGCAGTAAAAGACAACTTTAGTACAGCTGGCATTGAGACAACATGTGCATCAGAGATGCTAAAGGGTACAGTAGAGCTTTTCAAGTAAAATCAGATCTCATTTTAATGTTCTTGCTCTTCTCTTGAGAGGGTTTATGGAGTGGAGTCTTCCAAAAAACTAAATATTTTCAAAAAATGATCTGAGCTCATTTGGGAAAATACTTTTATCTGATTTCTTCCACCAAGCTAATCTGGTGTTATAGATGCATCTTTTTCTTGTTGCAAGCACATTATCTCCTTTATTCATACAATTCCATGCTTTTAATACAACATTGTTTATTATAGCATGTGTACTAGAACAAAATGGTTCTATAGTTCACACTCTCCTTCATGTGACTTTTAGGTCTCCAGGAGAACAGTCAGTATTGTTTTCTCTAGCAAAATCCAAAGAAAGTCTTTTTTTTGTTTGTTTGTTTTCTGTTGGTAATTGTTGACTTAAGTAGTTTTTCATATGGCTTAGGAGGATTAGACATTAGCAATTCGTTTCTCTATGTTCCTGATATACAAACATGTCTATAAGGCTTTTTTAATTTTTTGAAGCTTCCTGAGCTCATTGTTTCTGTTAACATGCCATGAACATTTTCAAGGTGTTAGAATGTTTCTGTAATAAAAGCAAAAATAGAAGACATTTCTTATGTCTGTTATATTCTGGACAAAGTACAACTGAAAAGTTTTGTGGAAGAGGAGCCTAATGTGATCATGTTGTTTGTTTTAATAGCAGAAGAGACCAGTGAGGCACTGGCATAGGTTGCCCAGAGAAGTTGTGGCTGCCCCATCCCTGGCAGTGTTCAAGGCCAGGTTGGATGGGGCTTTGAGCAACCTGGTTTAGTGGAAAGTGTCCCTGCCCGTGGCAGGGAGCTAGAACTAGATGATCTTTAAGATCCCTTCCAACCCAAACCATTCTGTGATTCTATAAAACAAAATGTGACTTTGCCATTTTTAAAAAAGTAGTATTACCTGAGATGTTTTTCCTTAAAAGCACATTCTCAGACTCATTGTGATTGATTGTAATGTTGTAGCTGAGAGTATTAGGAGTGATGTTGTCTATGTTGTTCCTGTTGAGAGTAAGGGTGCAGAAACCACTGTCAGTAGTTAAAGAAGCAATTGGTTGCTACCTGAGGTCTCCTATAGGTGTCGTGGTTCTCATCCTGGTTTATGTAAGGTCAAAGTGGTTATGGGTGCACATGTTTGATCACAGGATAGCAAATTAGCATTTCAATTTGTGGTTAATCGTATGCTCCTTTATTTTATGTTAACCAGAGATAATTCAAGATATCTTAGAACTTTTCTCTGAAGAGCTGTTTCTCATTCTTCTGATTTTAGACAGTTCCTGCAAATTGGCTGAATGCAGTAATTTGCTACACTTGTGGTAACTTGTTTGTGAAGTTTTAGCTTCATGCTCTAGAAATATATAATCCAGAATTACTGGGTTGTAAATTGTGGAGGGGAAAAAGAAAAAGAAAAAAAAAGATACTGCAAACAAACCAGCATTTGGTTTACTTTGTTAAATTTTGGAAATTACTCATGTTATCTTGAAGCAGTGTGAACTGACAGTTCTTCTGCAGAAATAGTAACAACTTTGAAGTGTTCAGAGTAGCTAATCATAAAAATCAGCTGTATCTCACCAATCACTCTTAATCATTCTGATTGTTTTCAGGTTATATTCCTCCTTACAGTGCTACGGTAGTTCAGAAATTACTGGATCACGGAGCTGTGCTTTTAGGAAAAACAAACCTAGATGAATTTGCCATGGGGTGAGTGATGCATACTATTTTTTATGTGTTGATTGCACATTAAATATAATACACACCGTCTGTTCCAACCTACCTGTAATTCTTAACTCCTCTTCTGTGAAGTTAGAAAATAATGAATACTTACTCATGAAGTTGAAGTTGCATGTATTTCTCCTTGAGCATATATACTGTTTTATAACTAGTATAAATGCTGAGCTTTATGAACATAGCATTCAACTATAGCTTTGTTTGAGGGGGAGGAAGTGGTGCAGCCTTTGCAGAAGGCCAAGGACAGGCAGACTTCTTCAGATCCAGTGGTGTGTTAGTATAATTGATTACACCACCAATTAATTGCTGCCTTCTTCTCTTTGTTGGTTTTGGGTTTTTTTGCCTTTAGCTGATTGATATCATGCCCTGATCACAGTCGGTGCCTCTGCTGGTCAGCAACTGGAGTAATTTGTGTGAGTACTCCATGGTTTGCGGCAAACAGGCTAATCTAGAGCAACACTTTAAATTGCCTAAGCTGATGTTGGTGACTTCTTGTTGGAGCACACTGGAAAATGCTCTCACAAATTGATTCTCCAGCAAATCAGTGACGGTACCCAATCTGTAGCAGGGAACAGCATTGAGCTGTTAGTGATGGGAGTCTCTGTCACTACAACTGTTGGGTCTCAAAAGGAATGTCTGGGACTTTAGTTGCGTATGAAACAATATTTGTTGTGTTCTTGACCAGAATCAGGTTTGCTTGGGAAATCACATGGGTAGGGTGGAAGTACTTTGGCTATATTTTTTTGGATAAAGTAATTTCTGAATCAAGGCAACACTCTTCAAAGGAAGAGCAGGGAAAAGGCACACAAAAAAACCCTGATTATGCAGTATTACACCTGGTCTAAACTCGTTAAAGCACAAGGTTCTCCTAAAAAGGCTTAAGCCTCTTATCTGTCTATGTTTGCATGATCTCTTATGCTAGCACCAGCACAGGTCTACCATGAGGTCAAGCAGCGAGCGGATCTAGCTCCAAAGAATGATGGGTAGTTTTCAACTGCTGGGTCAACTACCCACTCTGTCTGATGGTTTGGCTGATAACAGTGGCATCCTGAACTCAGAGGGGAACATGGGGTGAAGGTTGTGAGGAAGGAGGAAAGTACCGCCACTTCTGCCTCTGATGACAGCTCACACTTAGGTGACCACAAGCTGTCTGAAACCACTTTGAGAAGCCAGTTGCACTGAACCAGGGAACAGTGGCCTTAAGAGAGGCCTACAGAGCAAGTAATAGTGTGTTATTTAGAGAAGTGCTTGTTCCCATCCCTCTCTATTAGCATGGTTTGTAACAAGACTGTTGTCATGTTCTGCCTTTTCCAAATGCAGCATTAGGAAACCAGACAACCTTTATTTTGAAGTAGATGTGCAGCTTTATTGTTACATAGCTTAAATCAGTTTTATGTTTTTGTGATTGCCTTCTTTTCAGTGGCATTAGCAGACGTTAGAGGGATGAGTTCAGTTTCTCTGTCAGAAGGGGATGAAGATCTAGAACCTTTACAATTCTGTGTAATATTGTCTTTTTTGTGTTGAAATCAATTTTGCTAGGAGGAAAACAAATAAAAAATTGGGGAATGAAGTTTGACATCTGTCACTTCTGTCTGCATTTGTCCTGTCTGGCTGTCTTAGATCTGGGAGTACGGATGGGGTATTTGGACCAGTCAGAAATCCTTGGAGTTATTCAAGGCAGTACAAGGAAAAACCTGTCCCAGAATCCCATCCTGAGGATGAAGATTCTAACTGGGTAATAACAGGAGGAAGCTCAGGAGGCAGTGCAGCTGCTGTGTCATCTTTCACATGCTTTGCGTAAGAGGATTGTTAAAGTTGTTTCATTAAATGTGTCAACATGTGTTGGAATGTTTTGATTTTATAATTTTCTCATAATCTAATTTGAAGCGCAAGGGTTATTTATATTGGCACACAAGAATTATTTCAGCATCCCTGGTTTAGTTGAGGCATGTCACAAAGCCAGAATTAATCCAGGTAGGAAAATCTAGGCTTCTTCATTTTTAGTATTACTTGGCATAATGAGATGACCACTTTGCACTGCATGAAATAAAATAGTAATGGCAGTAAAATAAGTTTTATTGTTATTTCCACATAACTCTTAAAATTGACATGGGATTTGTGACACATCCTCTTCCTCAGTAAGTGTGTTACACAAATGCACACTGAAAATGTAATTCAACAAGTGAGGAGATCCCTTAATATGTAACAGTATAATAATATTTCCTCCTCTTTTTTGTTTTGTCTCAGAATTATATAATAATACATGAGATTTGGGATCTAAAAGCTTTCAAATCCCTGACTCAACAAAAGGATACACAGATACTTACTAGACAGATACTTACGAACTTGTCTATTTTAAAAAGTTAGAAGACAGTGTTAGTGTTTGGGGGCTTGTTGTTTTGGTTGGTTGGGGGGTTTTTTTGGTTGGTTTTGGGATTATTTTTTTAAAAGGAACTTACACTAGCAAGAGTTTTTAGGTTTTGTTTTTAATTAAATAGTTATTATTATCTGTATGGAATAGCAACATAATACTTAGCAAATCAGTTGTCTTGTACTATCTTTCCCATACAACTGTTAAAAGAAATCTGATCCTTAAAACTTTATACCTTTCATTTGATGCCATTTTTAGAACTACATTGTGGAGCATATTTTATAGAAGATTATTTCAGTCGTTCTCTTAACTGGAAGGTGTCTAAGTGTTTAAGAGGTCTCTTTAGTTACTGTGTCCTTGTTTACCTACAGGCTATATTCTAAGTGTTTTATCGCTAAAATATTTTTGTTAGCATTGATCACAGCTTTTTTTAAAAAATACTATGTTCTTATATACAAAACCCATTTTATGTTATGTTTTTTAAATGATACCTCTCCATCTCATTGCCTTCTCCTAGGATATAGTCTACTCAACATTTTAATGCTATTGAAACTGAACTCAGGACTGTTGGTCCTTGTCCTGAGCCAGAATGGGCTGATCCTGACAGAGTCTGGCTGGCATCTTCTCTTAAATTGCTGGACATGCTGAACTCATATTTTGCACTGCTCAGCACTTTGTCAAATCAGGAAGATTTTTTTTTGTTCAACTATTTCATTGCCTATAACCTATTTATCCTCTCTATTAGTTTCTTTCAAGCATCAGGAATACTGCCAGTCTTTGTATTTTCAATTTGAGATTTGGACATACAGAGATGCTACAAAATAGAGGAAGTTTTGTGTTACAAAAGCTTTGAAAAAAGTACTCTTCAGCAAAGTCAACTGAATTGGTTCAACCATCCTAGAAACAGATACCTATGGGAAAAGTCACATAACCACTTCAAGAAAAATTGTGCCTCCTTCTAAAGTTTCATTTCTTTTTGACAAAGATTTGGATGAAGGCTGTCTACTTTTTTAAATGGTACTTGATTTAAAATTATTAAAACCAAAATAAGAGCAGCTTTCATTTCAGTATAAATTTCCAATTCTATTACAATTTTTGAAATAAAAATTTCAATTCAGAAAGAGCAGTTTCACCTGTGAAAGAAAAAAAAGCACTTAAAAACAAATGAAGAAACAAACAAAAACCCAAGCAAACAAAAAAAACCTTAACTAACAAACAGAAATGTATACTGTGTTTAAAAATTGCACCTCAGCTACTGTAAGATGGGCATTCTATAATGCTATGCTTTATAGGTTTGAAGACAGGAAAAACATCCTAGACTTTGCAAATTATTACCTCTTGTTAAAAGCAGGAAGCATATTGTGTTGCTTTTTATTTTTATACTAGAAGATGCTGCTTCATGGCGTAGTAGCTACTGAGTAAACTACTAATGTCTGAAAATAACGAGGCTTATCTTTCAGAGCCTCAGTATTGGAACAGACCAGTGGAGAAGGCAGAAGTAGGTATTCAGGGGCATAGTCAGATAGCCTAAATTCTACCTATCTACCTCTGCTATGGGAAGAGAACTGGGCTCTCCTGTTGGCTAATTCAAAGATCCTAGGAAAAATGAGAGAACAGATTAAAAAAAATAGCAGCCATAAGGAGCAGACTGGAATTTAGGCTGATTATGACTTCTGATCTGGAATAATTCATGCATTTGTAAATCTATGTATCTTAAACCCATACGTTTTTATCATTTGGAAATGTTCTGTATTCTTTTACTAATAATAATCCTTTTGAAACTATAGAGCTTTAGGGTCAGACACAGGAGGATCTACTCGAAACCCAGCTGCTCACTGTGGTGTAGTAGGTTTAAAGCCAACATATGGACTCATCTCTCGCCATGGTCTCATTCCTCTAGTGAACTCCATGGATGTGCCAGGAATCCTAACCAGATGTGTGGATGATGCAGCAGTTGTGTTAGGTATTACTACTTCATATGTCTTTGACTACAACATATCTTTGTTTGCAGCATTGTCTCAAAACAAATAGAATTCAGGCTATGTACATTTTCTTGTTCTTCATACATGATGTCATTATTTCAGGTTCACTTGCTGGACATGATCCTAAAGACTCTACCACAGTTCAGGACAACTTTAAGCCATTCGAACTACCCAATTTGACTGATGTCAGCAAGCTCTCGATAGGAATTCCAAAGGTACCATTTAAATCTTGTCAAAAACTGTGGACAGGAATGGTAAATAGGACACACAACAAAAAAATACTTGTCTTGCCCACCACTTACCAGTCTCTCGTGGTTTAAAACAGTGAAGACAGCATGAGCAGCTCCTGAAAAGAGCAGTTTGTGCTCTGTTGCCTGTGCAGGTGATTCAGAATAAGCATATGTGATTGCTTCGTCTAAAATATTTTTGTTGTCATTGTGAGAAGCACTGTTGAGAATTTCCAAAGGAAATGGGGAACTTCAATTCTTGGTTCTCTGTTGCTTTCATCAGTTGCCTGTATAACCTCAAACAAGTTGCTGTTAATACTGGTTTGTGCAGTGCTTTGAAATACTTCCTAAATGACATTGTGTTAATACAAAGCAGAATTTTCAAGGCAGTGGAGTGGCACAGGGACCTGTGATTCTCAGAGTTCTACTAAGAATTGAAAGACAACTGTAATTTTGCCTCTGATTTATGCAGTTAAGCCGTGTTTGTAACTCTTAAGGACACTTGCAATTTAGGTACAATGTTTCAAACTTCAGCCTATTTTTAATTTAGCAAAAGCTCTGCCTTCAAAGAAACAGTGTGCATAACATTTACTGGTTTGATTCTCAGTATTTGAACCTGTGCTGGAACAGGTATACCAAAAGATTTAATTTGGTAAACAGATGTCCACTGAACAGTTATCCGGGATCTGTGAAATGCAAAAATAGTATGCCTGTAAAATTTATTGGCTGCATACTGTTTAATTTTCATAAATATGAAATAGCAGTATTGGTTAATTATTCATACCCTTTGGACAGTTGTTTTCTACTGCTGCAGGTTATTCTGAATAGATACATGCATATGTTAAACATGGGTCATAGCTACTCAGAAATCAGACAGCATTATGACCTAAATATGAACTAAAGCAAATATCTTCAAGAATAGAGAAATTCAATAGGATATCTTTATCATAACATAGCTTATCTAAGTCTTCTTCCAACCCATTGATGGGTTCTTTGGTGGGTTCTTTCATTTGTTTCACTGTGGCATGCCAATTGCTTCTGATATGCTGTGGCTGTAATTTCTTTTAATCTTTTCTACTCAGAGCAGCGCTAGTATTAGGACTTAAAACCCATGAGCTGCAGGGCAGTGCAGTGCAGTGCAGTATCCATAAATGTAGGCAAGTAAGTGGATAACTGGGCAATTTCTCCTTCAGAAGAAAATTCCATGGTCTGCAATATGTGGGTTGATCTTACTGAGATGAACATAATATTCCTAAGAGGACTGAATCCTGTTAATTTAATACTGCTTGACTGTATAATATCTAGTAGATGGAAGAAACTTTAATAAGTACTTAATATTATATAGTGGTGAGGTAATAGTTTTGATGTATTTTTAGCAAGGACTATTTGCAGTTTGCTTGCCATTAGAAGTAAACTGATATGTAAAAGTCATTTCCCTTCTTGTTTTTCTCTAAGGAATATCATGCACCAGGGCTTTCTAGTGAAATTCTGGCTCTCTGGTCAAAGGCTGCCGACCTCTTTAAGAATGCAGGTGCTAATGTAATTGAAGTGAGTCTACCACACACTCGTTACTCAATTGTCTGCTATCATGTGCTGTGCACAGCAGAAGTGGCATCAAATATGGCCAGGTTTGATGGACTGGAATACGGTAAGTCTTTTGAAAAAACTTTTCTCAGACAATAGGAACATTGCTGGATGCCATTTAAAAGTATTTGTTTTAATAGTTAGGCTTTTCTTGGTTGAATGTTTGGTGTTATGTCTCTGAGATGGAATAGAGTAGAAACTCTATCCAAATAAAAATAAGCAACTAAATGTATTGGTTAATATATTTCACTTCCAGACACGTGAGTGTCTGGGCTTAAAACCTGTTTAATATTTGTATAATAAATCAGGAATATGCTTTGGTTTTTTCCAGAATAGTAGCGTGTCAGTCTGCAACAAACAGTGGCCTGTTTTATTATTATGTCTAACATTACCTTATGTTTTTAAATCTTAAGGATTACAAAAAGTATTAATTTCCAAGTTGCCTTTTTCAGGACACCGTTCTGACATGAACAAGTCCACAGAAAGTATGTATGCTGCAACACGACGAGAGGGCTTTAATGATGTTGTGAGAGGAAGAATTCTGTCAGGAAACTATTTCTTGTTGAAACAGTAAGTGGAACATCTTGAAACTCAAATTTGCCAAGTTAATAAT
>JBCJKH010014820.1:5706-23833 GCA_039877255.1 Loriculus beryllinus | reverse complement strand
CCTCCCAAGGCTTCGTCCAACCTGGCCTTGAACACTGCCAGGGATGGAGCATTCACAACTTCCTTGGGCAACCCATTGCCTCACCATGCTAACAGTAAAGAACTTCTTCCTTATATCCAGTCTAAACCTCTCCTGTTTAAGTTTTAACCCATTACCTCAATTTTCAAAGACTTGATGGGTGCACAAATATAAGTCTTTGTTTTTAGAAGAGATCTTATTGGGTTTCCTTTTGTGTGTATGATACTTAATCTGAGGGTATGTATGTTATGAGCAAGACCTAGATACTTTTTACAGATGTGTTCCAGTATCTTAAAAAGCAGATTTTCATCTGTCTTGACAAAACATGCACTCAGACCAATATAGAAGATTTTCTATCAGTGGGTGCTTTTTAACCTAGTGTAGATGTTTTCTTATTTTAAATAAGGAATTTGGTAAGCTCTATATTGCTTTTTTTGTTTTGCTTATACAGGAGCTCAGGTGAGACAGAACTGGGCTACGTTCTGAATTCCAGTTTCTTTAATAAAGGTAATTTCCTTCTTTTCTTCCCACGCATACTTCAATGGTTTCAGTTGAGGCACAGTAAATTTAACTGTGGCTACCACATTCTCATTTATTTCTATTTACTAAAATGCTTACACAGTGTTAAGTAAGTCAAAACACTTTTTTGTTCCTTAAATACTTTCCTGAAAATCTAACACACATAAACACAGCTGTACTGTTGCATTCAGAACTCTTTGAAAAATGTTTTATGTTTCCACTACATACAGTTTTTAGGTATGTGCATATTTCCTTTAGGAAATAATAATAATAATAGGAATAAATTGTTGGAATAAAAATACTGCTGTGAACTGAAAACAGTACAATATCAAATGTAGGCATTCAGTCTAAGGTGCATTTGTGAACTGTGATCAGTATTTAGATCTCCATTGCTCATTTTGGCAAATAGATTTTAGCTTGTTTCCCTCTGCAAGAACTGAAATTATCACTGTGTTTTGAAATTGCAGTCTCTTTACCTCCCATAGGCTGTTTTATGACTCAGGCAATCTGTGAAATCTCAGTGTATTAATGGATAAAGCACTCCATTTCCATATGCAGAATATTTACATGAAATGGAACATAAAATTAGTAACCTGGCATGGTGACTATTAAACACACTGCAAAGGACTGTGGGACCAATATGTGCCATGATACCACCAAGGCAAAGGAATTCTGAAAGCCAAGGCTGGAAGCACTGGAAAACTGGTCCTAGAGCAGCCCGGAGAACAATACATTGTTAAATATTGTAAGAGCTAGAGGAGGCTGGAAGAGTTTTCTCCTTGGAGGCTGAAGAGCTAACCAAAAACCTAAAAAATCCTAAAATACACTATAAGAAAATGGACAAAGGATATCAGTAAACATGTTAGTATTTTTAATACGTCTACACATTTAATATTTCTTAAATAGAACTGAAAAGGCTTGTACAAATAAGACCTCATGTAGGCAGTGTTAAGTGATGCTCTTTGTCAAGGAAATGGCTAGTGTCTAGATAATTGTAAAACTAGATTGAGAAAAAGGGTTAAAGTTCTTTCATGTTTTGTTGTATAGCATGCAACTATGTTAATACTGTGTAAATGTTGAGTACTCCCAGTGTTCTACACAGGAGCAAAGTCATCCTTTCTGTTTATCACAGAATCATAAAACCCCAGGCTTCTAGGGACCTCGAGGATCATCTGGCCCAACCTTTCTAGGCAAGTTGTGACCTAGACTAGATGTCCCAACACCCTGTCCAGCCAGATCTTAAAAGTGTCCAGCACTGGGGAATCTGCCACCTCCCTGGGGAGACTTTTCCAATGGCTGATCATTGTCAGTGTGAAAAATTTCTCCTCGGAAATTACTTATGTCCATTATCCCTTGTCTTTTCCATGTGGCTCCTTGTAAAAAGGGGCTCTCCATCTTTGTAGCCACCCTTTAAATACTGGAACAAGGTGATAAGGTTTCCCGAGTCTTTTTTTCTCTAGGCTGTCTTCTTCCTTAGAGTAAATAATGTATCTTCGTAGTGTGGTTTGTAACTGTTCACATGCATGTAAAAGTTTAAGAAGCTCTACGGTTGCTAAATATTTTCCATAGGTCTTCTCTTAAATGTCAGTAGTGTGTTATTTAAAGCAGAAATCTTTGCAAAGTAGCTACTTTCTTGTACATTAATAACAGTCTGGGCACCTCACTCAGTCATTTCATTTCAGTTTGTAAGTGAGCAATATTTCCTTATCAAGCACTCCTGTTAGGTTTACTGTCTGTATTTTTCTCTGAGACAGCTGGAAGATTCTATAGATACTCTTTTAAGTTTTTCCAGTTTTCTGCTTAATTTTTCAGTTTAAAGATAATTACTGAGGGTGTTACCAGATTTTGGAGCAACAGGCACCACTCCAGCAAGACCTGTTTGCCTTAGCAGTCATCTTTGAACAGAATATTCAATTTCTATTCCATTATGGTTTGAGGGGTTTTTTTGGGGGGGGGGAGGGAGTCGGGGGGTCAGGAAGTGGCTTGATTGTGTTGCAAGACACATTCTAAAAACAAAATCTGAAACTCTGTTGTCTAGCTCTAAATGTATTTGATGTCTGCAATCAAATGGCTATATGATATGAAGAATAAGGCCAAGCATTGTCTGTGGGAAACATAACAGAGTAAATGATCTTTTTGGCCTGTAAATCTGACTGAAGTTTTATTTGCTAACAGTCCAAGTGTAGAAACTTCTGGGAAAAAATAGCAGGAAGCGGACGCTCATCTAGTATTCTGAGTAGCTGAAGTGCTAGCTAACTCATGTTCAGGAAACTCGGGAAGGGGGTTGTCTTCTTTTTTCTTAATGCTAAAATGTATTTTCATTTCAGATAGATTTAGGGTTGTGTATGGTAAAATGGTCAGATGATTTTCAAGTTTTGTCTCAGGAAAAGTGAATAGCTTTCCAAATTCAAGGTAGTCTAACCTAGAAAAAGTAAAAATGTTTACTGGAATGAGATGTAAATAAAGGGACTTACAGTAGATGAGAAAAAGTTGCAGGACACTTGCATTAGCTTTTACATTTTTTCCATTGCTGCTCTTGCTCTGTATGTTCTGAACCCAGGAAAGCCTTGTGTGATATACCCACACTCAAAATAAATTAAAAAAACCTAAAAATCATCACACTGAATTTTCAAAGCCTGTGGTGCAATCAGCACAGAGTTAGCCTTGCAGATAACGTATTGTCAGAGCGCTGCCATGTCCCAGACTTCTTTCTGTGGAATAGAAACTGGAGTGAATCTGAACTATGCTACTGATCCTTCTGGATGGGTGGGTCCATTTTAACATGCTCTGGCTGGCTTTTAGGTAACTGAAATTAGTACTGGAAACTGAAATGGAAAAAATGGGTAATATAAATAAGTTAAAGCTTCCATAATCATAGATACACAGTATCTGCTTAATAATAAAACCAAAGCAGGAACTTAACCCTTATAAAATTCCAAATATCCAAACAGAAGAGTACCTGGAGAACTTGCATAGATGAGTTGCAAATCATGAGTGCTTCACTTATATTTCATTTGAAGAAGGTAATGGCTTAGTGATTAAATAATATTATGCCACATTTAAAAGTACAGTCTCCCACTCCCCCTTCATTTCCTGAAGTTTGAGCCCTGTTTAAATCACTGTAAAACTGCTTGTTGCTTAATCATACTCTGACATGTCAGTTCATGCACCTCTCTGGGATCCAGCTCACTCTCACGTGTCTGCAACCGTCTCACACCTTCCATGCTCTGACGTTTTTCAAGCAGAGTTGACTGTGCGCTACAAACTCAAATCTCAGACTTGAAGCAGCTGCATATGTTTCCTTGTACAATGCCCCATTTTCATGCACTGTGTGCTGCTGAATATTATGTTCTACAGAATCCTAAACTTGAAACTGAAAAGCTGCTAGTAATTGCCTGAAACTTTAGTAATTCTTCATAGGGTGATTTGTCTGTATTCCACCTCGGGATATTCATCTGAATTTTAGCACTGAAATGCATGGTTGGTGAGAATCTGCAAACATCTTGGTCTGTGTGTTTACATGGGGTTATATCAGAATTTGTAACACATATGGATAGTGACTTTTTATTCCTCTTTAGTTCATTTGTATTTCCACTGCTCTGTGGAATATTATACAGCAGCATGAAACGTGATCCTGAACAGTTCACAAATAGATTTTCAAATTTAATGTGGAAGAAGGTACAATTTAAGGGATTCTCTGCTTGCCTTCACAGTGCTTTTAATTCTTGCAACACAGTCTCAATTCTTAAAAATAGAAATCTTCTTTGATTACTGAAACTGTATGTAAGTAGCTATGGCTCAGAGACTTTAATAAAGTCAGTATCTTCTGGAAATGCTTATAGCTTGTAGATAATATTTATTAAGATTAAATTGTGGAATTGATACAGATAATGGTGGCTATAAACATAGATTTTATGGTTTTCATCCATAGTGGTGATAAAATTTGAGGTTTTATTTTGTATTTAAAAAGAAAAAATCAGTTAAATCTCAAGAGATTCAAGATTATTTTTTCTGGGGTATCTATATTTAGTCATGAGCTAGATAAAACCTCCCACCTGAAAAGCTTGCATTTTAATGCTCAGGCTGCTGTTGCAAAGCTCATTTAAGCTAATACTGTCATTAGTTTAGACTTAACTTTTGTGAGTTTCCCACAGAGTTTTAACATTCTTTTTTGCCGACAAATAAAATTATTCTGTTTTTAACTTACTGTTTATATAGCTTCTGGGCTCAGGACATTGATTATTGTAAGGCTGGACAGTTCATAGAATGAAGCTCAGCCACTCAAATCTACATAGATTTAGAGTGTTTTGTAAATGTGAATTTAATACTTTATTTAGCTCAAGTTTCTAGTTGAGGATAGTTGTTTAGTGAACCTGTAAATATTTACAGCATTCTGAAGAGTAACAGTACAGTATTCCCTATTTTTGCTAGCTCTATGCAGTGTAATTGCTCTGGCAATTTTACTGGCACTTCTTTTCTTTCACTTCACCATAAAAGCATTATCACTAAGAAGTTCACATTCTCCCAACACAATAAAACCAGAAGTTTTAAGATTTTGTACATCCTGGGGCTGGGCTGACTCCAGGGTTTGATCTGGTTGATATTGTAGAGCTGGTTTACTGCCATAAAGCTAGAATGATGGTCTGTTTAAATTTTATGTTTCATTAGTGTAATATAAGTGTATTCTACAGTTTTGTTTTGTTCTCTTTTTCTTCCCTTTAATAGCCACTGGAAAGGAACAGCCACTGAAATGCTAAAAATGAGTGAATGACACATTGTAAGGAAAGAGGCTCTACGCCAAATTCCACACATTTACACTGCCAACATTTATCCACAATGTTGGCAAAGCAGAGAAACACTTCTGAGCTGCTCTGTTATTTATGAGACAGATAATTTTTTTTTCCTGGTGGCACAGCACTGGATAATCTGAATTTTGTCACCCTCAGCTTAGCCACCAATTTTTAGTGTGACATGGAGTAACTCACTTTAACCCGTCCTTGTCTCTAGTGTCTTTATCTGTAACATGGAGGTAATAGCTATGTATCTGATATTAATACTCTTGACACTGAATTTAGTTAGGATCCAGGAGTATATTCTGTCTTTATGTGAGGCATTATTACATTTGAAAATAATAATTGCTTATATGAATTTAATGAGCAGTTGCTCAGGGTGTTGTGAGCATAGTCCATAAAAACAATACGTATTGAATACATATTTTTCTATCTATTAATAAGTGTTTGAAAAAGTCAAGTACAACAGTTTTCTTCAATTTCATTTGACAGATATGTCTATACACACGTAAATGTATTCTGCCTTTTTTGTCTTTCTGAAGTCATTCCAGGATCTGCCTTCACTGTGAAATACCATTTTTTACCATCTTCATCCTTTCTCTCCCCTCTGTCTCTCCAGTGTTGTAGCTAAAATGTATTATTCTGTGTTCTAATTAAATTTATAGACATAGTGTTGTGTTATAGAATCATAGTATATGGAATTGTTCTCTCCCCTCCTCCCCTTTCTCTTATCCTGAAAAGACCTATAACACAGCTTTCCTGGTATTGTAAACTGCCAATAGAGAGCATAAAGTTAGAAGCGTATGTTCAGTTCAGTGAGAATGTTAGTTTGAACAATGTGTACTAACTCCTTGTGCATGTGGAAGTTAATTACTGTTTAAGATTTCATATATTCATTCTGGGAAGTTGCCTTAGGCAAAAAATACAAATTCTTACTTTTTGAAAAGTCTTCACTGCAGTAGGCACTGAAAGCATGTCTAAGTTCAAGCAGATAAATATTCACTGTAACCTGTGTATTTACATAGCTACACAGAAGCTGTTTTTCTGTGCAACTTGAATACTACACGGAAACAATGCAGCTGGGAGGAGGAGATGGAGGAGTGAAGGAAAAGAACAGTTAGAACAGTTATTTTTCAAAATCACGGTCTGGGTTTTCTTGGTTAATATTAAGTGTGTGTTTGTATATCTCATGTGTTCAGTCTTCCAAAACAGACAGACCAAGACTTTAAGGTCCAATCCACTTGTATTGGTCTGATTGCATTAAAAATAGGGGTACATTGAATTTGTTTAGTTTCTTTTTTCTTTGAACTCTCCCTAGTAGAAGTATCTCCTTGCAACAATCTAATGTGCCCTCCTTTTTTTGCTTTTGAGTTTGTGGAACAAAGAATATACCAAAGAAGAAACAAGGCTTCAAGTTGGTTTTTTATTTCAACTTCCATTTACGTTCTTTGTATTCATACAGGTTTATTTTTTTTTTTTAGTGAAAATTTCAGCATTAATTTAACTTTCAATTTTTTTCTTTTGTTGCTTTTTTTGTGTCTTTTTTTTCTTTTTTCTTTTATTTTTTTTTTTAAGACTGTTTAATTTTAGAATGTTTTTAGACTGTTGTTTAGCTGGGGGGTTTTTTGCTTTTTCTTTTTTTTTCTTTTCATTTTAAGTTTCAACAAAGTCTTTGTTCTGTTTTATTCCAACACAGTGTTTTCTCTTGTGCTTTATTTGGACTTATTAGGATTTCAGAGTAAAAAGTAAAGATTTGTTTTTTTTAAAGATCACATACATTCTGCCAACTAAGAATATTGCTGGTGAGCCAGATATCTCCAGGAGAAGGGTTATAAAGGTGGCTTGAAAGTGTCTGCGGTTTAGAAACCACACAGTACAGACACTCATAAAATACATGATTTATGCAGAGAGACAGAGAGTTATTTGAGTCTGGAGAAAACGTCTGTGGGACTCATGAAGAAAGGTGACAAACTCTAAAAAATACTTTTTATTTGCTCAGGATATAATTCCTCCTGTATTATATGCATTGCCTGTGAAGTACAGTATTCACCTCTTTAATAGAAGCATCTCAAACAAGTCATTACTTAATTTGGTCCGGAATAATTTAGCCAAGGTGAATATACATAAATCATTATACATTTTGTTAATTTACAATGTAAGCGTTAAAAATATTTTGCGGTGATATCAGTGTTGAATGTGTGCAGTAAGGGAGAGATTTTTGTGCAGACCAACTTTAGCATTTATAGATTCCTGACTGTCAACTGACTCTCTTTTTCTAAACTGCTGCAACAGAAAATCACCCCATAAACAGAAATATTGTAATTAAAGCTTCTGTTTAAAAGCTTGAAGAATTTTTCTGTACATGGTGGTCTCAGTTGAAAAGGTGAACAACTGTTAGTTTTCACATTATTTCTCTTGTCTTGAGGGCTGAAGTAACATCTATTATTTATGTCAATGTTACCAAGTTTGTGATCCCTCCCTCAGCTTCCCAACAGGAGCCATGGTAGCAGGCGTTAGACATGGATAAGCTCTGTGATAGGAAACCTTTATAGCTCTCTCAAAACTTTAAATTGGCAAAATGAGTTGCTGAACATTTTCTTTCTGCATTAATTTGTCTGCCATTTCTAAGGGTGAGAAACACTCGAGCATCTACTCGTAAATCAAAGACTGAAGTACTCATATTCCAAGCATAAGAGTATTGATTTTACTGAAACAACTAGTTAAAGCTTCATCTAGTTGAAGCTACACATCAGTTTCAGTAGGAACAAACCCTTCTGGAGGATGGTTCATCTCATGCTAACACAGGTTTTGAGGTCTACGGTGAATGAATAGTTTTCTGGAACTGCCCAGCTCTTCTCTCATCAGCTGCAGAACAAAAACAATGTCAAGAGCAAATTGAACTTGCCTTTCAGTCACAATTTGTTTGAAAAGAATCTTACCCTATGTCCTGGTTTCAGCTGGGATAGTTAGTTTTCTCCCTAGGAGCTGGTGCAGTGCTGTGTTTTGGCTTTAGTCGGACAACAATATTAATAACGCACTGATGGTTTAGCTGGTGCTAAGTCAAGCTTACCCTAAGTCAAGGACTTTTCAGTCTCTCTTGCTCTGCCAGTGAGGAGGAGCACAAGAAGCCATGAAGTAGCAGAGGCAGAAACCAGGAAACCTGACCCAAACTAGCCCAAGGTGTATTCTATACCACAGGGCTCAGGTAATAGAAACTGGGAGGAGCTGGCTGGGAGCCACTGAACGCTGCTCAGGTCGGGCTGGCATCGGACAGTGTGCAGTGAGCAATTGCATTGTGCATGACCTGAGCTTCCTGGGTTTTATTCCTCTCTCTTTCTTTGTTATCCCCCTTTTAATTAAAATCATTACTATTATTACTCTTACTTTATTATTACATTTTACTTTATTTTGATTATTAAACTGAAGTAATTGTCTTTGACTTCTCTTTAAAAATTCTGAAGTGCAAGTCTTTATATATACTAATAAATTAATTTTATTAAATGCATTTTAATAAAAATACAGAATTAATATGTAAAACACCCAAACCAAATGTAGTTAGGTTGAGATTAATTTTACTTTTGCACAGGCCTATGTAAACCAATAGATCTTCAAAATGACTGGGTTAATAAATAGCAGTATTTAATGAGATATTTGGAAACAAAATCAACTTCAGACAACAAGTTACAGTTCAAATCTTGTGCAAACAGGTGCAGTTGAAGTGGCTTGAATGGATTTGATTCTTGACATTTCTTAGGAGGCTAAAAAAGACTGAGAGAAAGCTTTTTGAAGGGCTATATGTAAGGGAGAGTCACCAGTGTGTTTCTCCCCAGAATTTTAAGACATTGGTTTTACCTCCTGGAGAAATTTTCTGCTTGAGATGTTTAAATTTTGCCATTGTTACATTTGCCAATATTGTGTCACATTTGCATCATGAAATTTGCTAACTTAACCTGCATTAGCTTGGACTATTTTGCACATATGCAATTAGAAGTGATTAAATAGGTTTCCAGTTAAACTGTCTTCCCCTGACAAGCTTAAGTAAAATTTATTTCAATAAATGAAGCCATTAGAAGCCATCTGTTTGAAAATGATCTAGGAATTTGATTTTAATATTTGTGTCTGCATTGCTTGTTACTGAATTGTTGACTCTTGCATTTCTATTATGTGAAACTCACAAGCGGGGGTATATAAATCTTGGAATTTATATACTAACTACAGTAAATTTTTGGAATTGTTTGCTGCTATAAATTGTCAAAACAAGATGTGGTCAGCCTTCTAACTCACACTTCCTTAAGAACTGTAAGTCTCCATCACTTTTCTAACCTGAATTATTGTTTTTCCATAAGTGGAGAAATAATGTCATTCACACAGCAAACTGTTAAAAACCTTATGTTTTGTTACCTTTTGCTTTGCAGTTTCCCATTTGGTACTTTACTTTGGATGGTATATAAAGCAAATAAGCAGGTGGAAATTGGGTCATAGGAATCTTTTTAGTGCCAAAAACCAACTTAGCGGAAATTGTTGAGCATGACTGTATTTTCTAAGCAGCTTTACTTTTCTCATCTGAGTTTGGCATAATGTTCTGTAGTATTGTGTATGTTTGAAACAATTACAAATTAATGCTGTATCCATTTGGCTCTCATCAGCTCCTTTTAACAGCAAACTCATTTTGTACAGATACATGTCCACTGGAAGTAGGAAGTCTTTTATTTGAAAAGTTACAGCTTTACTTTCACATTTTTATGATCACAAAATTTCAATAGACAATCTAGACAAGATTTCAATAAATTTCAATAGGCGATCTAGACAAGAACTGAAGCTCTAAAACTCCAGTCTACCTAAGGCTGTTCATTAAGTTAATGCATACTTTGAATATTATTTAATAAAAATAGGGTTTTGAATAGGACTAGAAGTTGAGTGCATAGATTATATTTATGGTCTATCTATTTATCTGGGTTTCTTATTCCTTTTTAATTCTTTTTTTCCCTTACTATCCGTCTTTCTCCAAAAAAAATTACCCTTTGGTAATCACTCGTGGTTCCACAAAGGTCAACAGAGACGTTGTCATTTTATTAGTCACTCTCAAAACCATCTTGAAAGCTGTCATTAGCTATAGCTAATTCACACTGAAAGCTTAGGAATTCCTAGATGAGGTTCCTGACAGCTATCTGTCTTTGTGCACTGGTCAGAGCTGATCAGTGTGGTTGTTCTCATCTCTCTTTGACTCAGATTCTACCTAAACACCATATAGTGACAAGAAACACGGAAAGATGAATCCAGAATTCATCCGTGTTGCTGACCTTATGTCTTGGAGACACGTTCTGTCCCTCCTGGAAAGAGTATGCATAATAAAGCTTGGGATGACTTTATTTCTCAATCCATAGATGTTCAGCGTGAGTTGTTTTGAAAAATGTTTAGATGCACAGGGAGCTTTGTTGTAGTGCTATCTTTAGGTTCCTATAGATGTCAAGAGATTAAAAAGATCATCAGAGTTTTGGACTTCAATATCCAGCTACACAAAATCTTTTTGTCCATCCAGGGTTTCTTCGCACAAAGCTGCAAGACTGTGCTTAAAAGCAACTCACAGTATTTTTGTGTATGTAACTGGTATTTCAGAAAATGTATTTCCTGCTGGTTTTGCAAAATAATAATTTAAAGTGATTAGATAATTATTGTCTTCAGGGAGCCAAGTGCATGTTCATCTGCAGCATGCATTGTAGTTACAGGTACATGGTGTACAGCAGCCCTTGTAGGTCAAATGGTGTGCTCTGGCTGGGTTGAACAGGGATTGATACCCTACCGTGGATGTCTTAATCTTTTTCAGATCTTTTTTTTTTAGACACGGAACATATTTGGGACAATCTAGTGTCTCTTGAACTGTGTCACTTCAAAGGTGACAAGGTCTTACTTGGGCTTATAATTAGTTTTCCCTGCTGGAAATTCTTACCAGGAAATGAGTGATGCTAGCATATTATCAGCTATTTGGAATAGCAAGAAAGTAAGGTAATACAGGTGCTAGAATCTTCAAAGCAATAATTGTATTCATACAACTTTCAGTATTGGCTGAGCATTCTAATTGAAGGTTTCCTTAATGCTCCCTAGAAATTAGAAAGAGATCAGTGGGTTTGCATGAAGGAGGAATTCATATAAAGCTTTGTCCACTGAAAACAGACACTTGTCCTGTCTGTAATGTACAGTTTTAAAGTACTTTTTATAGTTGAAAAAACTGAAACACAATAAGCTTTTCGTTTTGTCTAGCCCCAAATGATTGCTTTAGTGTCTTTTGGATAAATTTCATCACTGATTCATGGCCTGCAATTATCAAACCAATAACTCTTTCTCAACAAATAAGGTTTAACTGAAGAGGAACAAAAAAATCATATTATTTCAAGTAAGAAGGGTGGGTAATCTGGCATCCACAGGATGTCTAAGTCCTGATGCATATTAAAATGAATAGACTAATTTAAATGAAATCACTGATTCTGGGCCTCTTGGAATAGGAAAGCATCTCTCAGTTAAAAAAGCAGCATTGACACACTTCAGAAACAAAAGCAACGCCATAACAGTTGCCTTCACTTTAAAACAAAACCAAACAAAATCAACCTCTGGAAAGTCTTTGTGTCAACAACACTTGATTTTTAACACTGGAGAATGATACAGTGGCATGTTTATGAAACACATCAACACACATGCTCTCTCATTCTGTTTTTTGGTATTTAGTACTTTTCCTGATGGATATTTTTTTCTTCCCAAACAGAAAAGCTTCTTGTTCATTCTTTCACTTTTTTTTCACAACCCGTGTCTCATTCTTTTATGCCTCCACTAGCTGAATTTCACCAGCTATTTCAGAGGTTGACAACATTCATATTGATCCTTAAAGACCAAACAAATCTCTTCAGTTCTGAAAGAAGTCAGTGTACTGCCTCCTTAGAGAAGATGCTAAATGAGTGGGTCATGAGTGGCTGGAAGAAATAATTTACCAGTCTAGATTGCTGCCCAGTTATTTCAGAATGAATGTGAGGTTCTGGAACCAGAGTTAGTTACATGAGCCTGCCACAGCAGTGCAGGAAGGATGGTTGAGTGAAGCCTTGTCCCAGTGTGAAGAAAGAGTAGAAGAGGTGGTATCATGGGCTCCAGGTTGCTTGTAGGCCCCCATTACAGTTACTTTTGCCAGGCTGCTTTATAAAAGACATTTCCCCAGAATGAAAATCATTGACATGTAAGCCCATATCAGCCTTCATCTACCTAACATTTTTATTTCTGATAATTATTTATTGCCATTGCAGTGTGAGGTTTGGTATTCTGCGGTTTGTGCCTGGAACAGGGAAGCTTTAATATCCTTCTGAAAATCTTACTAATGAAGACACTAAGAAACAGAAATATTCCAAAGGAAAGGTTTGGTGGGGGTTTTGTTGCAAACTTCAGTTCAAACTTGAGATGAATCATCCTTTTGTTGATGACTGAATAGACTGGACAAAGAATGTGATACCAAATGTTGCACAAGAATATTATATTTCCAATACTTTCATCTTTAACTTTGACTCTCTGTTCTTGAAGACAGACTTTTTTGACAGTTAGTAACAGCAACTACTATCGCTGTATGTTTTGCTACACAAAACTGGCAATTCAGTGAAAGATCTCAGATGCTGACTTTGCCACCCTGCAGTGAAGGGCTTTTCTAAATGAGTATGGAGTTCCAAAAGATATCTGAACTTCAGATTTCATTCAGCTTTGTTTTGTCTCATTTTTCTCCCTTGAGATTCAATCCTCTGAATTCTCAAATGGATATTCATAAAGAAGAAAAAGAATGAAATACATCTTGCCCTATTTTGAGCACTATTTGCAGAATTGGGCTATTTGAGTGTGATTGTGTGGGTATGTGCTTTACAGAATTCTTTTTTGTTTTGCTTTTAAGGAAAGGGTATGATGTCCAGATTTGATAGAGCATCCCCTGTCCTACACTGACATAAGTATGTTACTTTATATAGTTGGAATAGAAATCAGTTTTATATCTGTAAGCAAAAAAATGAAATGCTATAGAGAAAATATTTCTGGGGAAGTATTGTACAAAACAAAATTTTGCAAGCAGTTGTCTTTTTTTATATATAATTTAAAGAATGGTTTGCATTTAAAATACAGACAGATGAGTAATTTTGTTTAAGGACATGCAAATCTTCTCATTCAATATGGATCTGATGACAGTCCTTAAAATGCTTTTCAATAGAAAAGACAAAGATTTCATAATCTCTGTATCAGAATTTGTGGTAATGCAAATTCATCATATACATTAATACTTCTCTCATTAGCTTTGATGTCTAGTTTTACCAAACATTGAACTTTCTATGAGCTACATGACAAAGACTTTGCCATACTTGATTTTTTTCTTTCTAAATGATAAGCCTAAGAGAAGATGGAATGCTCTAGACTGAGTGATGCCAAACTCTGTCAGATTTGGAGACATAACGGGTTTCTCTTTGTCAGGTTTTGTTCAAGAGTTAAGAGTAGGTTAAATCTGTGCTAGGCATTGTAGTGTGTGAGTCACAGTGAGATCTCTAATAACAAATACTTTGACTGGGTGTCCCAAGTGGCCACTTTGATCTGCCTAAAGAACACTTCTATAGCTCTCTCTTGACCTTATTTTTTATTAATGTTGTATTTTTTCCTGTGTGGAGAATAAAACCCCAACAAACCAACATTCACATAGCTTCTTTTATAGTCATGATTCACCACTATGGAAATCAAGCAAAGCTTGGAAGAATGCTGTGTGGTGGCTTGCCAGTGCTTTGAACTGCATGGCAGTCAAAGCCATTTGGACATGGTTTTACTTGAACATAGCGCTAATGTGTGATTTCCAGAGTTTCGGCATGTGGTTCTCCACCCAGAAAATAAGAAGTCAATGACAATGCATCCTCATACTTTTGTCCTAAGAACACATTAGAAATATATTATAATGAAGAGGAGTTGAAAATATTAAAAATGCAAATGATTATCCTGAAAAGTTGCAGACAAATGGTTCTTATAAGTAAAGAAGTCAAGGAAAGTATTAGTTACCTACAATGTTAAGAGCTCTGAATGTTGTCCTTATTTTTGATATATCTATTTATAAATGGTTTGAAATTCCAGTTTAGTAGCTTGGATATCATTTTACAATCTTGAAGAATATATATTTTACCTCAGACAGGAAATCTTCCTCTGGTATTTGGCTAAGAACATAGAATATCAACATAAAGAGCAGCTCAAATGTTAGTTCAAGTTATGTAATGAAGAGCACTCAGGTACTGAAGAGCTATTTGTAAGTATAACTGCATGGAGTGTTTCATAGCTATGTTAACTTTTATTGAAAGTGAAAATTGGACAGCTGACTTGTCATGTTCAACTTTTGCAATAGTGAGAAGAAACACAGGCTTGTCACAAGCTTCATAACGTCCCATCAGCTGGAAATGGATTGGATTGCTCTGTTTCCATTCTAGCTCTCTAAGCTCGTATACCTTTAAACTTTGTTTAATCAGAGTTGGAATTAGGTTTCTCTCTGGTTCGGTTTCCAGCCAGGATGATTTGTTTTCTATTTCATGGTAAATATGAGACTTTACTGTCTCCACCACCCTATAGGATGAGTACTGATGGCTGTGTCTCTAGGTTCTCTGCCAGATTATACTCATCTTTTCCTTTAGCCCCCGTTTTCCTCTCAGGGTTTACAGTTTGCCTCTTAGAAGCATGTGATAATTGATGTAGACAAACAGAGATGTAAAAGTTCCCTAAAATCAATGATTCTTTATATTAGGTGGCACAAAAAATCATACAGAAGAGCAAACACTAAATATGCTGTGTATACTTCGCTTCCTCAGTGTTGAGTGTTGTTTTGGCCATAGTCTGTGTGCTCCATGTCATCCATTTCTGTACAGAATTTTTCGAAGTTATGTTGCATGCATGTCAGTGTCAGAATTCTGAAGCCAGTTCCCTTCTCACTTGGCTGGCCCACAGTTAGAACAGCATGCCTTGCTGTTCCTTTCATGCACAAATTTTCTGTCTCTGTGATTCATGGCATTTCACAAATGCTTTAGCTTTTGAGGTTCCAGTCGTAACATTTGATCTTCCTTTCAGCCTTTTTTTTTTTTTGGAATTCCGTAGCTCCAAACTCTTGGCTTGCAGGAAGGGTTTAGATGAATTGATTGCTGTCTGGCTCAGGCGCCCCATTGTCCTTTTATTTTCCCTCTTGACTGGGAGCTGCTAGGGTGGGATGTTTTCCGCAGTCCCATGTCTGAGACACGTATGACTCAGCCCTGACAGCATATGGTTGACTTCACATCCTCTGAGGTATTTAATGATACAGCAATTTCATAACCGCAACCAAGATTCATATTTTATTCAGGGGTAGATTTCCCATATTGTAACATATGCTGCCTCAAATGTAGTTTCTTAACAGTTTTGAGTATTTTATGTACATGCTGTACTGGTGGCATTCTCCATTTCACACAATACTTAACCTGACTGCTGCTTATGTGCAGAGTATGTAAACAAGTGTTAGAGTGCAATAAAATATAAAAACTGAGAATTGACTCACCACATAACTTCTAAATAAAAGGTTAGTTACAAAGCCAGGAGCTGCTTTATGTAAATCTTAAAAAGGTACAGCCAGTAGTTCTCTGAGCAGAAGAATTTCACATTGATTATAAATCAGAAACAAAAGAAAAACTGATGCAACCAAATCCTATTCCATACCTTTCCAGGTTTGTTTTAAATAATTTGAAGTTTGCTCTGAAGATAAGCTGACAAGTTTTTGAATGTCTTAAAATTTTCCACAACAAATCTATATCTCAATATAGATGTTATTTATTGGACTGCAAACATTTTAATAATCACCATTTTCATATCTTAGTTTTAGGAGAATATTCATGGGTCTCAGAAGGGAAGGTGCTTGTGGAAACTGTGCCTGACCAACCTGGTTGGCTTCTGTGGTGAAACAAATGGCTCTGTGCAAGGTAAGGTTAAGTGGTTATTCCACTGTGAAGTTGCATCTAAGTACTGCATCTGGTTTTGGGCTCCCCAGAGATACTGACAAACTGGAGAGAGACCAGCTGAGGACCACCCAGGTGACCTGGGGACTGGAACAAGGCATGCAAGGAGACACAGGGCTTTTTCTCTCCAGAAAAGGCTGGGGTGGGAGGAATCTAAATGTTCCAGAGAAACCTGCTCTAACTTCAACATTATTTCTGCTTTGAGCAGGAGATGAGGAATTGCCAGCAGTCACATTCAAACTTATTTTATATAATTCTGAAGTATTCTTTCAGTACTTTCGTTTTGTTTTGTTCGGTTGCTTTGTTTTAAAGATCACATTGAGGACATCATAATGTCTTGAGCAACATCAAGCCTTGTATGTTACAGCTTATTTCTTGATACATTAATAATAATCCATTTCTATATGCTTTATTTACTAATTTTCATCACTCAAAATAAGAATCAAGTCTCATTTTGTAGTACTTTATAAATAAAAAGATGATACCTTTAAACCTAATACCATATTAGAGGCTTGGAAGCAGAATTTTGGCTTTCATCACCCCAGAAGCCACAACCTTTTTTTTTTTCTCCTGCTATAGTTCCAAAGAGAATAGTAGCAGCATCTGTAACTTTTGACTTGCACACAGTAAAATTTCTGCAGTGGCATTGGAACATCACTTCTGCTTGGTTTTGTGTTACCCTTTGTGTGCAGTTTGCATATCTGACTGAGCCAGTTTTAAGAGCTACCCCTTATGGCAACAGTCATCCTGATACTGGATCCTTTCTTTCTGCTACACCAGTTCAGGGAACTAATCTGGCAGGATCATAGAATCAACTAGGTTGGAAAAGACCTTTAAGATTATCAAGATGATTTCCTTTTCTGTAAGGATAATCTGCCTGCTTCATTTTTTGAACTTACTGGAAACTATCAAAAGAGGTTTTGTGACAAGGATCTTGTCAGAAGATGCTGGTTCAAGGGGAGAGAATGAGAACTTAACTAATGCAACAAGAGGAATATGAAACTTCCTGAAATTCTCAGTTTATAAAGATTTCTGCATTGCTGGAAAAACCATTAGTCACGTTTACCTGACACTGTTTCTTCAGGGTTTGATTGATTTGTCTAATAAAGGTTTTTTCTTTGTATGATCTCATTTGCATTGTATCTTGATTTCAGCGTGGGCTGCAGTGGAGAAAGTATGTGGGCTCAGGGCACAGGGGTTGTTGAGCCATCTTGGAATACAAGTCAGGGATTGACATGAGGGTTTTTAAGCCAGGGTGTTAGTGAGACTTATGGGGTCTCACTGGAGCTCACATGGTTTTCCAGTGTGGGGTGTCAGCCCAGCACAACAGCTTCTCCACAGCCGGGCGAGGAGGGAGGTGAGCACTGGGCCATGGCTGGAAAGTAACCAGGAGCATACAGGCAAAGCGTATCCCATCTTGCAAGAGAATCATCTTCTGTTAGATAAACCCCACATGCTGCTGATCAAGGTATGAGAAATAAACCAAAGGTGGCACCTGCTGCAAAGGTTCCTGCCTACACAGAGCTGCTGTTCAGAGGTGGAGAGCAGCTGACCAAAACTCATGGAATCCCAGTCTGGTGTGGGAGTGAAGAGACCTTAAAACTCATCCAGTTCCAACCCCCTGCCAGGGGCAGGGACACCTTCCACTAGAGCAGGTTGCTGCAAGCCCCATCCAGTCTGTATTTGAGCACTGCTAGGTCTGTAGTACCCTGGCTCTTCCTTTTTCCCATGAGGGAACTGGTAGATGGAGATGCCAAGCCACTGTCCATCATATTTGAGAAGTTG
>JBCJKH010014819.1:18523-29272 GCA_039877255.1 Loriculus beryllinus | reverse complement strand
GTGAGGCCCTGGCATCAGAAGCTGAGAAGTTGTGGCTCCCTCATACATGGAAGTGTTCAGTGCCAGGTTGGACAGGGCTTTGAGCAACCTGGTCTAGTGGAAGGTGTCCCTGCCAACTACTACATCATCTACTACGATGTAAGTAGATGATCTTTAAGGTCCCTTCTAAACCATTTTATGATTCTTATTTGGCCTTTGTCCCTTTTCATGTGCTATTGTAGTTTGCAGACCAGGAAGCCTTTCCCTTGGGACCAGCTGCATAAGTTGAAATGATTATTAGGTAGGGCTGAATCCCCAGAGGTGTTTTGGTACATAAATCCTATGCAAGACCCTAAATAGTGATTGGATCCCTGAGTGAGCATCTGGTGCAGTGAGAATGGCAGCATGCTTAGGTTACAAAGCAGTTATACAAAGGAAGACTGTGCATCTCCAGTTTCAAATTCACCACCAGTGGAAAATGACAAGATACTCTGTGTTTCCCAGAGAGGCTTTGATGACATGGCTCTGAAGAGGTTATTGCAGAAATTACATTCAGGTCAATCATATGATGACAATCCCACATCTGGCACTTTCAATCCTTTCTCTCTTTTTTCTCTCTCTTTCTGACGTGTTGGAGGATTTCATTTGCTGCTTTCCTTTTAGCTGAGTAGATGCTGGTCCACCTACAATGCTACCTACGTCTTTTTTAACCACAGGGTCTTGTTTAGTGCAGGACCCAGCCCAGAGTACTTCAGAGAAGAAACATGTTATGGATGGTTTCTCACCACTCTTTGATACAGTTGGGGGCAACTTCAGTTTATTGTGAAGTGTCTGTCACTGTTGTTCAGTGCACTCATTGTCCTTGGCGTGACTCACTGAGGGATACAGATGAACAAATAGCACGCTGTGGCAAATGCCATCTTCTGTTCTTCTTGCTTGTGGCCACAGGAAATTAAAAATGACACCACCAGAGTTTCTAAGACTGTTGCCTGTGAGCCATAAGCCACCATTGCTGCCCTACATGCTTATGATACTGCCTGTGGTAATCTGGGCACTCTAACATTCAAGCTCCTCGCTCTTTTCCTCACCCCATGGGTGATTTATTTTTGTAATGTTTTGCTTAATTTTTTTTAGACAAAGTGTTTTTGCTCCCTCCTCCCCTGTTCTTCCTCTTCAGACTGTGGAAGAAATTGGTTAGATTGATTTTTGCTTCTTGCCTGCTTTGCCTGAAGAATAATTTCCAAACAGGAAGCTGAGGAGATGAAACAAGCCGTGAGTTTAGCTGCAGAGGTGGTCAGTAAGCCTTGTACTTATTCCCATCTTTTCCAACAATGGGAGAGCCATCATATTTTTTATGGTTTGTTTGTTGTGTGATTTTGTTTGTTTGTGTGTTTCTGCAGGGCTGTATATATGAGCCTGTTTTCCTTGTGAGTTTTCCTTCTTGGAGTGGTAGTTTATTACCTCTCTTTAGGTATATCCCTCATGATGGGAACAGAGATGAAAGGTAGTTGTTGCTATTTTCTGTGAATGCTTTAGCTTTGGAGCAGAGAGTTTGATGTGGGCATCATTTGCTTGACAAGATTAGGAAAGAGGCATCATTCATTGCAGCTTGCGTTTAGAACCTCTGATCTGTTGTATTTCACAGCCATTTGAGTTTTCACAGAGCTTGTGGCTTTGTTCATGGGGATAAAGAATTGTATTAGTGGAATAAAGGTTCCTGAGATATGAAAATGTGGGCAGGCAGGACTGTTTTATTGTTCACTGTGGCTTTTCACAGACATATCTTACTATCTTCTTCCATCAGTGGAAATCACAGGGTCTTTGTCCTCACTAATGATGTTGCAAAAGAAGCTGAAATATAAGTAATCAACACATGGGTCTTTTGGTTCCCAGATCATCTCTTCGGGGGCAGCTCATGCTATTGAGAGCTGGTGTATTAAAAAACATCCTTTCATATTTGGGAGGGTTGTTTTTATTCCCCAACCACCACATTTCTAGACTGTATTGTTGAGTTAATTCAGATTTCTGGGATGGGAAGAAGGCAGTCACTTGCTAAGAACTTGACCTAAAATTCAGTCCTCTGACAAGAGCTGTATATGCTTCTCCTGTCGGTTCTGCACCCCAGGGATCACAGGTGTACAGAATGGAGAAGATGGGAGCTGCTTTGGCCCTTTCTGGGCCAGGTCCAGCGCAGTTAAATTTACTGTGCCTTTTCCCAGCTTTATAGTTTTTGTCCCCAAGAAATGTACAGGTAAGTGTTGTGTCCAGCTCTGGAATACTTGGGCATGAAAGAGGGAGTTGCAGTTTTTTCTAACTTTGCACAGTTTCTTTTGGAATTAATGGTTAAGAAGAAGAAAATCCACAAACAGCTCTGATCTGGGAGTAGTACTGGCTCTGCAGCAGCTGCCATTTTGGAGGCCTGAGCAAATGTTCTTGAAGAATGGTAAAGTTCCCTGAATGCTTTTCATTCTCTCCAAGCCCTGTACAAACAGCAGTATTGTTGCCTGGCAGGGACCTGGACAGCTGAAATCACAGGTGGGGAAACTGAGGTCAGGAATGCTGTGACTTACCCAAGTTACACACAGCCTAAGCTGAGATGAAAACTTGTGTTTGCTGGCCTTTAAGTTCTGGAACATGCTGGCTCGAAGATCGAAGATCGTGTTCATGTGGCATTTCTGGGGAGCACTTCGATAATAAAAGCTATAGGCAAAAGCAAAGCAAGCAATTTTCCAACCTCTCTGTGCTGGAGGTACTGCATCAAGGCTACCCTCAGCATCCCGCTTGTTGCAGTCAGCTGGCTGTTCTAAGATAGTTGCTTCAGTTTGTTTTGGCAGCTACCTCAGGTCATCATAGCATTTAAATAACATGGCTTTTTTGTAACAGAGACCTCTCATTGACCAGACAGTTCCTACTCTTATATACTTCTCTCTTGCTGTTTAGCACTCTGAGATTCGTACTGCCCATCTAGCTGGTTGGTGCTGGAGTCAAGAGCCGCTTCAAATATGGAAGGAAACAAAAGTGGCTCCTTTCAGCCCTATCTCTCAAGGACATTTTGGGTGGGAGGGAAGTGGTCAAGGCCAGGTTGGACAGGGCTTGGACCAAGTTGGTCTAGTGGACGGTGTACTTGCCCGTGGCAAGGGGTTGGAACTCTGTGAGCTTAAGTGTGAATTCCGGGTGTTTTTTGGGGTGACTTCACTGACATTATGAACTTAGCTTATCTCAGTGCACTCGGTTTCAAATCCGTGCACCCTGAAGAGATCTTGCCAAGAAGTTGTAACAGAAGTGGAGAATCTTAAAGGATGCTAAGCACATCCTCCTCGGCGTTTTTACTGTGAACCCAAGCTGCCCTGAGGGGCAGTCACAGGAGGTTTGGGTGAAAAAGCACCCTCCCACAAAACAAAGGTGATCACACTCTGTCCCTTCCTTAGGGGATGCAATCAGCTCTGGTGTAGTGTCATTAATAATAATAGTGACAGAAGCGCCAAACCCCTTGGGTGCATGCGTGGCTTTCAAAGCCATCGGGACAGAAAGTAGTTCCTGGGAGCTGTGGTGCACAGGCGGTGATGCTACAGGAGGAAATGCTGGCATCTGGCAGATGCAGCAGGGACCAGGAGGCAGATAAATAAACACACCTCTGCAAATGAAGGTGGAAAAAAGCACTCTGATTTTACTTCAACTGCAAAACACCTTCCTTTGGTGAGGACTCAGCCGAAGGACGATGTGTGTGAGGAGAAAACACGCATAGTAAAGGCAGCCCAAGAGGGATTTCCAAGCACTGTTCCAGCATCAGCGGGAGCTGCCACTGAGCTCAGCTTCTTGACGAGATAATAAGTGCTTTCAGAGAGCAACTTTAATTAAGCTTCCTCTGAATGTCCCATCTCCTTAATTAAAGAACAATTTGCAGCACTGTGTCTGCTGGTCTTGATCTGTACTCTTCTTCTTTTCATAAGGCCGTCAATGCCAGCAGGCACTGAAGCGCCTCCTGGTGTGACAGCCCTGCCCTGGCACCCAGGGAAGATGCATCAACAGGAGCAATGCAGCTGGGGAAAGGAGCAAACGGGCTCATTCAACAAAAGTCTTCCAAGGAGGACTTGGTAGCAGTAAATTGCAGGGCTTCATTGTCAGTGGGTCTGGCCCTGCTTGAAGCCAGGTGCTTTGCACAGGGAAGGGGGAGCTGGAGCATTTTGCTGCTGTTTGGGCCATAACAGATTGTCCAAGGAGCCCTGCAAAAAACCCTGACCTCGAATAAAGTTGCAACTTACTTGTGCTTCTGCATTTTGTTTCCTTATATTTGACCTCAAGGATGCCGCTTCTTGTTTTGCAATGGGTTACAGCTGCTTGGAAAGGAAAACCTGAACTGAGGTTTTGGGGAAAAAGTACAGTAAACCCTTCCTTCCGCTTGTCTTGGTACCTCAGATTGACTGACAGGTTCCGCAGCATGTCAGGATGCAGCTGAAGCCCGAGCTAATGTGCTGTACCTAACTGCAGTGACAGTCAGTGTGCTGCCAAGCCAGCCACGCACCCGTATTAAGGGCATTTGTGCTGGCAGCCCTCCTTAGGCTATAGATAGCCATGCTCCAGCTCTGCTGTGGGTCTGGTGCAGAGAGGAGAGAAGCAACAGCAGGGATGGCTTCTCCAGGACACCCCCATACCTGCCACAGCAGCCTTCCCCTACGTCTGCACAAGAGGCTGTGGGTTTCTCTACAAACCCCCAATTTCCAATTCTTTTGTAAGCAAACCGCTTCAGAGAGCCAGGGGATACTGGAAGCTTTGGTTCCAAGCTGCAAGCAGGGATGTAGGGGTTGGCATGATGCCCCTCGCATGCACCATGCCAGATGGATTTCATCCTTCCCTTCTAGGCATACCTGTGTTTTGTAAGTGTCTATTTGCATTGGGCGTGTGCAGAAGCGCGCATTTCCTGTGTCAGTGTGTATGGTGGCAACGGCCCAGATTTCTCATCTCTATGCCAACAAAGGCCCTTCTTCCACATCTCAACTTGGATTTCATCCCAGGTGCTTCTGGAGCATGGCTGCGCTCCTTTGAAGGCAATGTTAGAGGTCCTGCTCCCACCATGCATCACCCTAGATGTATTCTGATGCATCCCAGGGGCTGTTTTCAGGGGGATGACTCAGAGCCCTTGCCACCCAGGATGGAAGGACAGGGCCAGGCACCATTCCTCACCCTTTGCCCGGTGCCACCACCTGCCACAGGGAATCCCAAGGTGTGGGGAAGCAGCCTTGGGGTTGACTTTGCCTTGGGGCAGCACTTCACTGAGAAGACCTCCATGGGGGTATTCAAGAGGCTTTGGGTGATGGTTCAGTACTGGGAGACAGCAGGTTCCCCATCCCAGCCTCTTCCCTCACTTAAGGACAGGCTCTGATGCCCTTAACAAAATAACAGCTTCTGTTTGCAGCTTTTCCTGCCTTTTCTATGCTCAAGGCAGTCAAAATACTAACATATTCTAATTCTAAAGATTAATGTGCTTCAAAAAGTAATTCCATTAAGGAACATTTACCAGCATGCTGAGAAGAGGCAGAGCCCTGCTGAAGCCTGGGTAAATCAGTGAGCACCCACAGGACCACAGTTCCTGAGAGGCTCTATAGCAAATTATTCTTCCAGGATGGCAAAACCTGGGGGGCTGTGGTGTGGGGACATGGTGAGCACCCCCACTCCATGCTGATGCCACCTGGGTCACTGGTTAACACCACTTTGGCTAGGTGTTACATAGGGACAGCAGGCTTTTCATGCAACACGACTTCTATTAAAGGGCAAAGGGATTTTTAGAGGAGATGAAACCTGACAGCTGCATTCATAGGATTTTCTGGTTTGCTAAAGAAGATGGGACTTTGTCACTCTGAGGCGCCAGAGTCATCCATAGCTCCTTTGGACACAAGAGGGAGTCCTGAATCACCTAAAGAGCAGTTTTGCTTCTGTTGCTGTGGATTAAAAGGGTTTTCCCTCTACTGAGAAGACACTGCTCCTTGTTTGGAGGCCTTTGGTATGTTTTGCTCTCCACAATGGTGAGATAAATTCATGATAAATCCAGGAACATGGATTCTCCCCATTTGCAGTGGGGACAGGTCAGCTCACTGCTTTGGGTGAAGGGAGTCCTGGTTTCCTAAAGGATTGGGAATGATCTCTGAACTCAAGCACAGTGCATAGGCATCCTCATCCCTCCTACCCCCATCTTGCAGCCCCAGTTAAAAGCAGAAAATGGAGGCAAAGCTCCATCTGCCTCCACACTTCTCACCATGGCAGCAGGACTGCACATCTTCCCTGTCCACAGCACCCACACGCACATGGCATCAGCTCCTCTGGCTGCATGTCCCCCCTGCGTTTGGAGACAGCCATCAGAGGGGACACCCCTCTGTTTCACTGCTTCTGAGAACATTAGCTGCTGGACAGGGATATTTTGGGAGGCATGGCTTTCCTGTGTTACCCAGTTTAATTAAGCACCGTATAATCTTTCTAATGCAGCTTCTAAAGGAAGAAGACACAGGAGATAGAGGAGACGTGGTGGCATTCTTCCAGCCAAATACCATAATATATCAGCCAGGGTGCTGCCAAACCCCTGCTGAAACCACTCGCTTGTTCTCACATCAGTCACGAGGAAGCCTCCAGCTGCCCCGCAGTGAGACTGGGGCTGGCCCCGGACATGCCAGCCTCGGGCTCGGCAGTGTCCCCATCCCAGGGCACGCAGGAGAGGCATTCCTGTGGGGACGAGGATGAGATGGGGATTGGTGTATGGAGCTGCCGGTGGGCTGGCCACATCCCCCGGGGTGGGCAGACCCCTATATCAGCCAGGCTCGCAGGGGCAGAGCCGGCACTGTGTGACTGTGACATTCCTCAGCCCTTTGCCCACCTTCTCCAGCCATGGATGACATTTATAAGGCAGCGGTAAGTACCTCCCCTCTGGGATTTGACTGTGGGATCGAAGTTTTAAAGGGTTTTCAGGAATTTCGTAGTAGATTCCTTCAAACTGTGATGGAGTTCATTCAATGGAGAAAAGCAAATGAGAAATACTTTATGGGTGGCAACTTTCAATCAACATCATTATCCAGGGCTCAGACTTTTCCCACGACGGCTCTGAAGGTTTCATGCTCCTCTTGTAAGTGTGAAAGTCTCAACAGTGCGGCAACATTATTGACAATTATTCCCCTGGCTCCCCACTGTGGGAAGGGAGATGGCCTGAAGGTGAAGTTATAAATCTCTGTAAAATCTTAACAGTGTAAAAGGTGGCTGCTGTTTTTAGCTGGGACAGAGCAAAGCAGTACCTCCCATGAAATTAAAGTATTTATATGCCTTAAACCTCACCCTCTTCTTTCTAGTGCTTTATAATTCTGCCATTGCTACGTTTCCCCCTTCCTTAGCTGAGTATTTTTCTGGGAGATTTAAAGACCCCTTTGGCTTTTTAAAATCATTTCCAAATATCCTCCTCTTATTTGCTGCTCCTGATATCTGCCCTGCAGAAATCCAGAATGCAAGCTATGCTCTCAGGGAACGCAGAGCATCCTGATGGCTATTTTAACCTATGCAGCTGCATGCTGCACTCACTGTGTAAACCCAAACTATTTGATCTGTAATAAGAACACTGCATTGTTTCGTAATGTAGACAGACAGTGATACAGGAGTGGAATAAGGATGAAAATAGATTCTGGATTGTGTGGATTGCTACTGTGCCCCTTCCATAACTGCAGTTAAAAAAAAGAGCTTTTAGGCAACTTTTTCTTCTTTTAATATATAGTTGGTAAGGTTTGATTTTTTCGGAGGCACAAAAGATATATCAAACAAGTCCTCCTTGAATTCAATGATTTTTAGAGGGAAGATAGTGCTTGACACATTACTGAAGAAAAAAACCACAATGCTCACACCTCTTCTGTCTTTTAGTCAGCACTGAACCATGTGCAATAGAACCCCTCTAGTGATCCTGATAGTGTGAAAAGGCTCAGGAAAGGCTGAACAGTGAAACAGTCTCCTTACCAACACCTCCAAAAAGGAGAAAAATGTGACCTGTAAAATAAAAGAAAATCCAGATCTCTGTAATTAAGCTTTGTAATTAAATATATTCTCTGAGGCTCAAGGCACAGCTCCCCTCATTGCTTAGGGACCTCATACCTGTAATTAGGGAGAAAGGCTGAAGTGCTCTGCAAGCTGGTGATGCCCGCAGTCTCACAGCTTGGGTGGAGAGCCCCACAATGAAAGAGTTCCTTACATGCAAGCTCCAGCCTCTCTCCACAAGTTTGCCTCACATGTGAAGGTCATCCCTACCAGAAGCCTGTGGGCTTTAGTGGAGCTGGCCAACAGAGGAATTTATCTGAGAAGTAACTGCAGCAATAGATAACCACCCAAAGTTCCTACCCCAGATACCAAAAACTTACCCCAAACACAGAGCCCTTGGCTAGGGAAATGGGCCACACAAAATACCCGATGGATTTCCATAAGGACTTTGCTGCTGATTTGAAGGTGGGGGCACACTGACAAACATGAGTCTTGAATCCTGGGCATTAACTGCCAGCATCTTTACAGAGGCAAAACAAGATCAAGGCAGGCACAGGTGAGACAAGCAGCTTTTTAATGGATATATTCCCCAAAACATCTACCTTGAAATGATATTCAAGAACTGAAATTTTCATCTGACTTCCAAGTGGAACATGGGATGAAGAAGAGAGCTGATAAAAGCAAAATACAGCAGAGGTGGTGTTACCATGGCTGCTGCAGTGCTGTGAGCTTAGTGCTTTGTCTTCCCATACCGCAGCCAGAGAAACCTGTCCCTGCAGTGTGGACAGAAAAGGGGAATAAAGGTGCAAAGGGTACCTGTGTCCAGAGGGTACTACGCTCAAGAGACATCTCTCAAACAAAAATGTCATGCTATGGCTATAATGTATTTAATTTATACATAGGATAGCTATACATTTATCACTTGAGCAATCAAGGAAGCTTCAAAGGTATTTCTTCATTTGTTGCATGCTAATGGTATATATTAATACTGTATTTATGCCAAATTCCCTACGTGCAGCCAGAGAACCCAGTGGGTTTTCATCTTGCTCACTCATGCCTAGATAAGGGTGTGCATACACAAAGCTATTTTGGGAACATTTTTAGTCTCTGTTAAGCGGCACTAAGAACAGTGCTAGGGACAAGTGTCCAGATAAAGGGCTCCGAGGATAAATACCAAAGCCTGGGAACAATCAGGGAGCTCATCTTTATCTCCAGCACCTCTCTCACCCAGGCTTATAAATAGCGAATGCACCGAGTGAGTCATGCTACCCAAGCAGCAGGACAGTGGCCATGGACATTGGCTGAGGGCGCATTGCGACTGCCCTGGCTTTGCCCAAACAATAGCTGTGAAGGGGTGGCAGTGACTTGCCTGCCCTGAGCAGCACCAGGGCCACAGTGGGCTTGGGCTCCGTCCTGCAATGTCAATCCTAACATCATCCTTAGTGCCTTCTGACTTGAAAGTCTTCACCTTCTTATATGTGGGGAGTGGGTAAAGCTCTCTGCTTACTTCCCGCAGGCTGTATCCCACTAAGGAAAAGCACTTTTCCTGCCTCTTGCTGCAAGTGGGAAGGACTTCCAGATGGCTTTTGTAAAACTATTGTTCTCTGGGGTAGAAGCATCAGCCTTCCCTTAAAGATATGGTGCCACAAGTTTGGGTTGAGGGGTTGAGGGATGGGTGATGTGGACTGCTTGCTCAGGGATGACAGGAAGGAGACATCAGCCAAAGACAGAAATGCACTTAAAGAGATATGACACAGAGCTGATGGATTCCTCTTTGCTCTCTTGTTGGTTATTGTAATTAATTAATGCTAACTAATAAGCTCTCACTGACTGCCTGCAGGGAATGATGTAGGGCAGTGTTTGGGAACAATCTGCCAGCCTGTTTCAGCTAACGTTCCACGTGCCATTTCTTAAGGGAGATACCCAAAACGTGCTAAAGAGAACAGAAACTCCCTTCAGAGGCAGAAACCTTTGTAATAAACACTGACTTGGACAGAAGTAGACAAGCTCTAAACACTCTGGATAGTGCAGGGAGCTTCCTGAACCTCTGGCTGAAAAACAGCCACCAGGGATGGTCTTGTCCACCTCTTCCTCCCTGGGGACCTCCCTCACACATCCCACATCTGACCTGGCCTCAGCCCATACACAGGAACCCTCAGCAGTGCAGCCATCCCCCCTGTGAAGCCTGCCACCCACAAGGAATTATCCCCAAAAGGCTGACAGAGGCAAATACTTTTCCCAGAGGGTCTCCCCTGCTTGTGTAAAGGCTACTTCTGCTGTGTATCAGCTGCTGCTGCTCCAGAGAAATGATACTTCAAAGGAGTTGGGAGTAATTTTGTTTAAGGGGAAGAATCTCTTAGACTACAGAAAGTTCTGGTGTCCTATAACCTATAGTCCCATGAGGGTGACTGCTGTGAGGCTTCGCTGACAAGGCTGATGAACAAATAACATGTCCTTTTAACAATCAGTGATGCTGATGAAGAAAAATGACTTGGTCTCTCTTCCTTACAGGTTGAGCAGCTGACAGAAGAGCAAAAAAATGGTAGGTGTATCTTTAACCTGACACCACAGCCCAAAGATTAGCTCCCTGGCCAGCAGCCCAGCCTGCCTCAGCAATTCCACCCCAATGCTTTGGTCAGGCTGGCCAAAGGAATTGTGATCCACCAGCATTTCAAGCAATGCTGGTTCTGGGCACGTGCCTGGGTGTCGGCACTATGCGATGCTCAGGCAGCACTGGGGTGTATAGGCAGGGGAGGCTGTGCCTGGGGCTAG
>JBCJKH010014819.1:0-18423 GCA_039877255.1 Loriculus beryllinus | reverse complement strand
CTGTGCCTGGGGCTAGCTCTCTGCCCTGCCACCCATCTGCAGGGTTAGGATGTGGAGCAAGACCCCCCAACATCTCCTCTTACTTCTCTCCCTAGAGTTCAAGGCTGCCTTTGACATCTTCGTGCTGGGTGCAGAGGATGGCTGCATCAGCACCAAGGAGCTGGGGAAGGTGATGCGGATGCTGGGGCAGAACCCAACCCCTGAAGAGCTGCAGGAGATGATAGATGAGGTGGATGAGGATGGTGAGAGACTTGGATTTCTTCTCTTAGGGTGCTTTCCCTAGCACCATCCCCATGTCTGTAGGCATGGGGGGCATGGTGGGGGTCAGGAGTGCTCAGCATCTGAGCAGTATTGACGGGATCTATGCTTGGGACAGCTGCAGCCTGTGGGGAGCAACATCATGTGCTGTGATTTTGAAGGACACTACACACCCACCAAACTTCAGCACGGCTCCTTTAGGAAATTTGCAGGCAAAGAAGAACTATAAAACACATTATTCCTGTAACAATAGGATTGCTTGAACTGATTTGGGAGGTATTCTGAATTGCACTGATCCATTTAAAAACAAACGTAGCAACTGCCATTTCAGAAATGCCACAGGATTCTGTCCTCAGGAAAATCTTTCATTGCTTGATCGCACACACAAACCCCTGTCAATACTGATTAAATCAGTCTACTGGTGATCACACCTAACAAAATCCACTGTGTTGAAGCAGGGCAGAAATACCATACTAAAAACTGGAAAATAAAAGCACAGTGAAAAATCAATGAGACAGCTGTTTTCATTTCTTGCCTGAAAATAACAGTACCACACTGCATGAATACCTGCCTTCTGGAGCTGTTATTATTAATACCTGGATGAGATGGACAGGTACCTCCATAGCAGGAATTTCCATCCATTGATGCTTTCAGTAGGACTTTTGGTTTGTTTTGCCTTGGCCAAATGATGGCAAAAGGTAAAAATTCAGTGATGAAATCAGTGTAGCGACTCACTCACTCCTGCATCCTGAAAGCTGCTTCTTGCTGCAGGGCTGCTCTCTGGAGTTGTGGTCCTCGGTTACTAAAGGGAAGCACAATCACTTGCTTGGCCTTGCCTGTCCACCCACTGTAGCATGAGCTGATGGTGTTTATTCTACTTACAGGCAGCGGCACTGTAGACTTTGATGAGTTCCTTGTTATGATGGTCCGGTGTATGAAAGATGACAGCAAAGGAAAAACTGAAGAGGAACTCTCAGACCTCTTCAGGATGTTTGATAAGTAAGAGCCATAAGCGCAGCATGGCGGGGGTGTAGGAACAGTGCAACTGTCCTGCACCCCCTCCCCAGTGTGCTGCTCTGCTCCTGAGCTCTTCTGCCCTCACACAGAAATGCCGATGGCTACATTGACCTCGAGGAGCTGAAGATCATGCTGCAGGCAACGGGAGAGACCATCACTGAAGATGACATAGAAGAACTGATGAGAGATGGGGATAAAAACAATGATGGCAGGATTGACTATGATGGTATGACTCTTTCTCGCATGCAGTTTGGTCACAAACCCTTGAGTGCTCCCCAAGCACCTCCCATGGTTTTGGTCATTTTCTTGGCCAGGCATGAGCCATGCAGGCAGCACACCTCACCACAGTCAGTGCTCGTGCAGGGATGGGAGGTTTCTTAGGATAGCAAAAGGGTAGCAAGGTTCTGAGGTTGCCTTAACTGTTCCCATGCTGCCAAAACCAGCCTGCACTGATGCAACGCTGCTTTCCATCAGAGACCTGCCCATCCCCTCTAGCCCCTTAAACGCAAGCACTCTGAAGGGCTGTATCTTTGAACGCGATGCCGCTGGAAAGACCCCCAGACCATTTCTGAGCTGAGCTGCTGGTGGCCACATCTCACCCCGCGCACTCACCTCTGGCATTTTGGTGGCTGCCTAGGGCGATGCTGGGCTCCAGTGACATTTCCATCCCGAGTCACGAGGAGCCCTCGCCACAGCCAGAGGAGCAGTAGCCATCCCCCCGCAGCCTCTCGCACATCAGGGAGATGGAAGAGGAGACAGGACTGAGGAAACCTGCCAA
Source organism: Loriculus beryllinus (assembly GCA_039877255.1). Classification (NCBI taxonomy): domain Eukaryota; kingdom Metazoa; phylum Chordata; class Aves; order Psittaciformes; family Psittacidae; genus Loriculus; species Loriculus beryllinus. Next base: position 16,370 of record JBCJKH010014819.1, on the reverse strand, counting down.
GAGCACGCTTGGCAGCCGCGAGGGCACTTCAGTCCCACCTCACACCCCTTGTCTCCAATGTCTTCCCTTGGCAGAGTTCCTGGAGTTTATGAAGGGAGTTGAATAAATCCGAGGCCAGATGGACAGCCCGAATCTCCTGAACCCCTCAAGCTCTGCATCTCACCTCCTTGGCTAAATCCCCTGGCTACCGGCATGAAGACTGAGTGCTGAGAAGGGTGGCCGCTGGGAAAATAAAACGTGTTAATAGCGAGTGCCTCAGATGGTTGTTCCTTGGAGGCTTATCGACAGCTTCACCCCAGCTGCATACTCACAAATCACAGGGCCTCACTGATGCATAGCGAGGGGACATCACAGCTGGAGCTTTAAGCCTCCAAGGAGGCTGCCAGCCCACTGGCAAAGCTGGGACAACAGGGCCATGGGTGCTTCATGAGGAGCTGTTGTGTTGCATCACCTCACCCCTGCCCCGGTGAGCAGGCTCAGGACCCAGAACTGGTTCCTGCTGGTTTAACTGGAGCATCGGGGGTATTTTAGTGATGAAATGTGAATTAACAACCACTTATGCTATCACCAAAATCCTCCCAGTGTTCCTGAGGGGACACCCCTTCCTCCTTCCGCCATCTTGATTGCCACCCTGCGGCACATGCAGAAAGACACCCTGTTTTCTTTGGGAACATGAATAAAGGCCATTCCTATGACAGACTGGGTGCATCCCTCTCATCCCACCCGGCCTGGCAAGGGACAAATGGCAGCAGCCCCACAGCACCTCACGGTGCTCCAGCAGCCCCAGATGGGAGCCTCGCTGCAATAGCCAGATGACCCGATTTTCCCTCAGAAATCACGTTCATTTGGGCAAAAAGTGCCCTGAACATGGCACGACTTCACTTTGTGTCTCAGTCCTCAGGCACAGGGCAACAGCAGTGCCGAGGAGAGGACAAGCCGTGCTATCGCCAAGTGCCCCAGGGGCGCCATCTTCTCTCATCCCAAGGAAGTGCGGCATTCCTGCAGCATTAGCAGCTCTCCCTGCTCATAGCTGCCTCCTCCCATCGAATTACAGCCCCAGCACAGCTCACACATTGCAGTCATGTTGCTAAAAGCAATCGTTTACCCAAGCAAGATAAACATTGGCAGGGCAAGGTGCTAGACTGCGTTGGTGCAAGCCCCGGTGATGCTGCCACACCAGTGCCCCCATGCCTGCTGCACTGTCTTGCCTTTCCTCCCAGCCTGTGGCAGGAACACTCTGTGCAGCTGCACTTGAGAGAACCAGGGCAAAGCAACCTGTAAGCTGAAGCACTTTCTTTAACCCCCAGGGTATTTTGGGAACACCCCCAATGCAAACATCTGGAAGCCCTGCTCAAAGGGATCTCCCCGAGGGTGCCAAGCCCTCAATGCCACAGCTCTGCTCATTCAGCAGAACTGCAGGTGTACCAGAAGCCAAGCGACACAGGGATGTGTTTGATCAAACCACCCTGTGACAGGAAGAGTCCCCGAGGGTTTCTGTCTCCCATTTCCAGTGAATCCGTAGCCTAGAGATCAAACCCAATCATTTTGCACCTCCCCAGCTGGCAGCAGCAGTTACTTCCGACCAAGCCCTGCTTCTGAGGACACAGCTGAAGCATTTTACCCCAGGCCTGGAAGCCTCCATGCAGTTGCAGCCACAAGCCTGTGACACCAGGACTCCCTGCAGCCGCAGCCACCCAACCCATGGGCAGCCTCACATCTCGGCAGGCATCACCTACAGCCCCATAATCACCTCTGACCAGATCCAAACACCTGACAAGAACATCTCCAAGATATTATCCACTGCTTACTGATAGGCTTTAGCTCACTGAAGAGTGAACAAGAGACAACGTTAATCCCCTCCCTTCAGTCAACCTGATGGCTTGGGGGTTGGCCCCTAACTAGGGAAAAGGACGGCTGCAAAGAGCCACCCTGTCACATCTCTCCACTTGGTTCAATGGTACAGGGAGCAGCTAGCCACAATCTTGGTTACCCACTCCTTTCTGAAAGGAGAACAGGGAAGGTGGTGGCTGGGAAGAGAGGACAAAGGTCTTGCAGCAGCTGAAACAGGGCTGTGTAAGAGCAGACACACTTGGTAGTATTTGGTTTTTTCCAGTCCTTACACCTGAGGTGCCCAGCATACTCTGTCTTAAGTCAGAAACTAACTGCTGCAAGACTAATTTACCTTAACACACTGCTGGTCCTCCACAAGTACAACAGCAAATGCCACAGGGTGGTGTGCTACGGGTGGATTTCACTGTTGGCTAAAACATGGGAACAACTGTGTTAGGAATGTAACACAACATGACAGGCCAGTGAGTTGGTGAGGCAGCTGAAAAGCCAGCAGTCAGAACAAGATCAGTTGAAATCCACAGAGAAGTTGAAGTAGTTAAAACCTCCACAGAGAGCATGGGCCTGGAGATGTGCAAACGGTAAATGAAACCCACCTGGGGAATCCATGTATCTACACAACTTCAACCAATTCTGCAGTTTCCCTTGCATGTGCTGTGAACTTGCGGTGCCTGAAACCTTTGAGGAAGATGACACATGTCCTTGTGCGCCACTGGGGAAAAATGCATGTCAGGGAAACAGTAATTCTTTTAAAGTCAGGCAAAAAATTACATCATTTACTACACTTGAAAGCAGTCCCTAAACCTGAACCCCCCAAGCCAGGACAGGAGCTGTGCCGGCAAGTGACAGCAGTACGTGCTACCATGCACAGAGTTTTCAGGCCATTTGATCTACCTGCATTTGCTGCCAGTAGATTTCACTCCTGCCCTGGTTTGCAGCTTTCTCAGTACATTTGAGACCTCTCTTCAGCTCTCTAAAACTGCTGTGCACATTAAGTGACTGCAGGAAGGTCTGAGGACATTTTGTACACTCCTCCCTAATAAAACCTCTGCATCTCACCTACAGTTATACATGTGCCAGCAGGGCAGCATCAGTGTAACATGAGCCAAGGTACATTGGATAAATATTTCACAGCACCAAAACCCTTGCTGTGTAGAAACCCCTGCAACATCCTTAAAATCTGGGCAAAACAGAACTTGTGTTCTGCTTGCTGCTTCTTGAACACACTACCAAAGGTGGTAAAGGGAGACAGCACCACCTATCCAGCCCAGCTTTTCATTTTCACTGTCTCCTGTGAATACTCTGCTCCACCACAGTGTTTCACAGCACTCTGATTTCTCCTCTCCAGCCCGTGCTCTCGGCTTTCAGCGCAACGGCTCACCTCTGCCAAACAAGCTGATCCAGTATTTGGTTACACAACCCTTACCCCCCCTTTTTTTTTTTTTTTTTGAAGGGGAAAAAAGGAGCCAACCTGGGACCTGACAGTCCTCTTAATTACAAATGGGAGAATCATTTGCAACAAGTACGACATACAGCAGCAGCAAGCACAGAACATAGCACTTGACATACTGCAGTAGCTGAAGAGAGATGCTCTTAAGCTCATTGGCTTCCTACAGGATACCAAGGCCTTAATAATGAAAATTTTGAAGTTTTTAAAAGTCAAAGATGGCAGAGCCCAGCATAATGGGAACAGTTTCAAACAGACCACAGCTGCCAGTTCCATCTCCTGGGCTCTATATGTAATTCTCCCAAAAAGGATCTTCGGCCTCGTCTGACCAACTTAAAATGATTTCACAAGGCAAGTGAAAGAGGATGAAGATGCACCAGGAGGCCATGTCAGCAGATTCCCCTTGCAGCTTCCCATCTGACCTGGAGCAACTCCTACAAGTAGGAAGTAGTGGACTGAGCTGTCACAGGGTTAGAAAATGCAACAGGTGATCAACTGATGCCTGGGCAGTGTACTGTGGGACCACTGTGTGTGCAGGAGCAGACAACAACAAACCTGACACCAAGCTGCTGTGGAAGCTCACAGAATTCCTGTCTCTTGCTACACAATGATGCCTGGATTAAGGTTACGTTCCTCTCTGCTGCATTTTGTCACGCAGCCGCTATTTTGGTCAGAAAGTCAGCAAGCCCATATTTGGGAAGCTGTCCCACTGAAGGGCAGCATGAAGGGCAGAGATGAAAAGGCTGCTTCTGAAGGCAGGCCTGGGGGAGCTGCCTGGAGCCACAGGAAGCCCAAATCTTTCCCTCTGCTTCTTGTTACTGTGCCAGCATCCCTTTCTCAGCCTGACCCTTGCCCCTCCCCTCAAACTACATCCTGTGGGTGAGCTATCATCACAACACAAGCATCCTAGGGAAGACATCAAGGTAGAGGTGAAATTTTAGCTTTTAGATTAAAAAAGTCTTAATGTTAGACTTAAAAAGCAAAATTTAAACCAGGTTGGAGATCTGCAGACACACAGGGGAAGGTGTAGCCTGACAAAAACCAAATCCTCTGTTTAGAGGCTTTTTCTTTCACTCTCCTTGTCACAACACACATTTGCAGCAGACTGACCTTCCCTGACACAGCTGGACCAGTCACACTGTCTGCTCCAACACCAATGGCAACTCAAAGGGTATCTCCCTGTGATAGGTCTGTCAGCCCTAGTGAGGGCTGCCGGGCAGCTCTGAGCCAGCAGTTGAGGCTACGAGACACACATGCTAACCTGAACCACAGCTACACATCACCTTTGTAAACAAACTCACCCAAGCAAGGCAGGAAGCAGCCGCAGAGCTTGAGACCTCCAATAGCCACACTGAGGTACCACTGAGGCCAGCAGGATTTCAATGCTGTGCACATTTCACATGTGACCCACCACTTGCCACAGAACACTCTCCAAGGAGGATTAACACCATGAGCACCCTCTTGCCCATCGACCCTCTGATGTATCTGAGTGCAGCAGGAACCAGACCACCTTTGTGCCTTGACTATTTAGCAGACTCTACCTGGTGGTATGAACCTTGTGACTGTAGCTCTCTCCAGCACAGAACCCCTCCCAGCCAGCATGCTGCTCTCACACAGCAATTGAATTCTTTCAACTGACAAACATCAACATCCACAACAGTACAGGAGATGCAAAAAGCACAAATCAGGCACCTGAGGGTTGCAGATTGCTTGGTTCAGGTCTGGGTGGCATTTTTCATTAGTCAAAGCCAACTCAAAAGTGGGAACTGGGAAAAGACTTTCAAAATCAAGCCACGAAGAACTCAAAGTATTTATCTTTTTTCAAAATAACGCTGCATTTTGGCAAGTGGTTTACATTAACTGGATGTCTCAGTTGATTACTTTAGCCAGCAGGTGTTTTGCTGCTCCCCTGTAAAGTCAGAAGACAGTTGCATGCAACACAGAATCACAGAATCATTAGGGTTGGAAAGGGCCTTAAGACCATCCAGTTCCACCCCCCCGCCATAAGCAGGGACACACCTCACACTAAACCATGTCACACAAGGCTTCATCCAACCTGAACATCCAGCCCTTGAGATTTGTGGATCGACGCCACCAGGTGGAAAAGCTTTGGAATTGCAGCTTCAGGAACAGCTTGTTGCATTTTAACAGGTGGCTCATCTCACGAATAAAGCAGCACCTTTTAAACCAGCTTTACTTGCTGGGGGGACGTGGAGAGTGAAGCCTTCTCCTGACCTGCAGGAGGACAGCAGTAACAAAACCCTGTATCTCTCGGCCTTCTGAATGTCACCCCCTTTTTCTCATCAGTCAGCACATTTCAGATAGGTACTTTTTCTGTTACTGGAATGAAAGAAGTCCACTAAAATACAGTCTTTATGAAAAATATGCTTATTTCATATAGTCCAAACCCCTTACACATCCCTATGGTTGCTCCATTAACACAATACTTCGAAGTTATTTCAGAATACAACACACACAAATTCTAACACTAATTGCTATGACCTGTCACACAACAGCTAGCACTCACTACCCTCCCGTTTTTCAAGGTAACCACAGCTGTAGCTACCTTACCTGGACAGTGTATCAGCAGACACACAACAGCCCTTGGAGATCTCACCTTGCTGTAGCACCACTAGGGACTACCATAAAAATCACAGTAAAGCTGGACATGCACACCAGTACCAAAAATAACATCATCTGTACTGAATACTACCACCCAAAAGTCTATGCAACACTGGCTTCAATTTGTATGGAAATAAATAAGTTGTTTCTTGGTTATATTTTACAGCTTAATAACCATTTGACAACTTGAAAACAGACTGAACTATCAAATGCTCATGACCTGTATCAACAACCACAGTATAAGAGCTCTGAGAAGGAAGCAGGTGGTTTACTTTCCATGTTGGAGGCTGACAACACAAAACCTCTCTACAGCTCCAGCTGGCTTCATCTGACAGGGAATAAAACCACACACTGGTGACTACACACAGGCTTGATGCACAACCGCCATCTAAAATACAAATCAAAGAAGGCTTCTGGAGGGTTCTCCTCAAGTTTGGGAGGGGAAGACTTTGTTACATCCAATTTTATTTCTTATAAAAATGCTGTAACACGCATGCCTACAGGAAAACTGGTTGTCTTAAACCACGTCAGTCCTTTTTCTGTTGAGCAGCCTGTTTGGCATTGTTGGCCTGCATCTTCTTCAGCCCCTTTTTGTTGTGTTTCTTTGCAAATCTCATGTTCCTCAGGAACTTGGGATCAACCTATAAGGAAAAAATAAGCCATACTGTAAAAGAGACATATGTAAAAACACTTATATCTCCAGACTGCTCCAATTATTCCCAAATGCTGGCTGTGATTAATTTTTTCTGATTTATTACATCAACAAAATTCTTATAGCTATCTGTAACCATGCTTTAACTGGCTACTTCACTTCATTTCCATAAACTCACACAAAACCTCAGCAGTAAGCACACGGAAAGTACAAATTGAGTAAAGCTATAAACAGGACAAGTTTCATTCCCCTGACACAATATGTTCTGGATCTGAAGTACCACAAACCAGCCTTGGCAGGTGAGCACATACATATGGAATTTCTGGGTGAAGACCAATGCCACTTCCTCAGGCCTTTCCTTTTCACATTAAAGTAAAAAAAATACCAGCACAGAACAGCAGCTCCCCCATTTCTCGTCAGCTAACAGCTAGCCAATGCCTCCAGCAGCTAGGACCGACTCTCAGAACTATCAACTGCTCTTGTATTGATAAACACTTGCTATTTTTCTAGTCAGAGGTGTCCCTGCCCATGGCAGGGGGGTTGGAACTAGATGATATTAAGGTCCTTTCTAACCCAAACCATTCTATGATTCTATTTTACAGTAAGCAGTTTTTTAACCAGCACACTCAAGTATCGGGATTCTGTCAACTCATGCTCAGTGCAAGGAGACAAACTCAGAAACTGCTGCAGTGTCTGCACAAGGGGGCTGAACCCTCCCCGAGCTATGCAGAAAACAAGCTTTTATGTCACATCCAAAAAGCCAGTAATCATAGAATAGTTCGGGTTGGAAAGGACCTTAAGATCATCCACTTCCAACCCCCCTGCATGAGCAGGGACACTTCACACTAAACCATGTCACCCAAGGCTCTGTCCAACCTGGCCTTGGACACCGCCAGGGATGAAGCATTCGCAACCTCCCTGGGCAACCCATTCCAGTGCCTCACCACCCTCACAGTAAGGAATTTCTTCCTTATATCCAATCTAAACTTTCCCTGCTTTTAAATTTTAACCCATTACCCCCTGTCCCACCACTATAGTCCTTAAGGAAGAGTCCCTCCCCACCATCCTTATAGCTCCCTTTAGATACTGGAAGGCTGCTATGAGGTCTCCATGCATCCTTCTCTTCCCCAGGCTGAAGAGCCCCAACTTTCTGAGCCTATCTTCAAATGGGAGGTGCCCTAAAAAGCTAACAGAATGACAACCCTCCCCAAATCTTAAATGTCCTGTCTTCATTTTCAAGTGTGGAAAAAGATTCTGTTATATCACCTGTCTAATCTCAGAAAAAGCATAATACTGCCATTCTCATACGTACTGTCCAGAAATGCCAATCCCTCTAATCTTCAGAATGAAATTCTCTGGATGAGTACAACAGTAAATAGTAAATACAGGATAATAGTGAAGTGTACAGGAAGTAGGAGAGGGAGCAGGACTAAAGAGGGAGCAGAGCTATCCAACTGACACAGGTTTGTTTCACATGAAGCAGCAGTTAGTGACACCCACCTGAGCAGGACAGAGACAAAAACTGGCCAATAGGTAAGAAGCAGTTTAACAGACACACAAGGGTAGATTTCACATGGGTCATAAATATCACAGCTGCACGTAAGGTAAGCAAAAGACAAACCAGAAACCCACAGTGGTTCTGGTCACCTGAAACACAAGCCCCTTGTCTGCAAAAAATACACCAGTCAAAATAATACAAATACTGGATTTTTTTCCATGGTTAAGCCCCAGTGAAGTAACAGCATGGGAATATCAACAGAAATGCTCACCCCTTTGAGAGATTCATATCTATGGGATCTGGGTTTCTTGATGCCATTTCTGTGCCACTTACGGGCTATGAACAAAGACAAGAAAACAAGTTAACATTGTTGCATTACCTTCTATTTACGTCCAGATGACTCTACCAAAATGATGGTGAACAGAATGTTCACTAACCCTTACCATCCAAACTAAATACAAATTAATAACACACCTCTGATCTCACCCCTCTGCATTTCTATGGGCTTCTAATCCAAGGATTTCAGGCTCCTCTTCAACTAATAATATACTGGCAGCATCACCACTGGCACACTAAGAGGCCTCAGCCATCAAGCAGCTCAAGCACTTGTACTTAGCATTAAAGGGCACTATCGTGCACTGTGCAAGCCCAAACAGAACCTACTCTATGTAGTGAACTCCCCTAACCAACAGCATCGATAGAAATAAAACCCAAACAAGAACTCTTTCATCACCCTGGTCATCTTTGGATGACCCAAGATCACAGGCTGAATGCCATTCAGCAACGTGCTTACTTCAAACACACGAAGCTTTAGCGATTTTATCATTTTCAGACAGAACCCTAACAAGTCACGCCCCTTGCAAAGCTCTATCAAACGACCCGCTCAACCTCCACAAACCATCACCTCCTCCTCACTGCGAAACAAACACATAAGGCAGGGAACACCGTGCTGCCGTGACCTGCACGGGTCGAAGCACTGGGGTAAAATCTCTCAGCGGAGCACGGACCCCAACGACACCCCTTCCCCCCCCCCCGACCGTGTCCTCCCGGAGCCGCCAGGCGCCGCACCGCCCGCGCCTTACACTGGTTGTGCGTGGTGTGGTTCTTGGACTTGGCCATGGTTGCACCTGCGGGAGAGACAAACACGGCTCAGCCGGGGAAGGCTGCGCGGCCCGGCCCGGGTCCCCACATTCCCATCGCTTCCTCAGGGCCCCCCGCCCCACCATAGCCCAGCCCAGCGGGGTCTGCCCGGGCTCACCCTGCGGCCCCGGGCGCGGATGGAGCCGGATGGAGCAGAGCAACACTCACCGCCACCGCCTCTGCCACCCCGCCGGAAGAGAAAGGCGAGCCACGGGGGCTGCTGGGAAATGAGCCCACGGGCCGGAACTCCGCGCGGCTCCGGTGCGCAACAGGCGCCGCCACGGGGAGGTTCCGTCCGGAAGCTCCTCTTCCCGCACCGCCGGTTTGTGCCCGTCCCCTGCACCAGCTCCCGCCCCGGCCGTGGGGGCTGCGGCCGCCACTCCCGCCCCAGCTGCGTGAGCGGGGAAGGACCCACAGCAACACGGCTCCCCGGCCTCAGCGACCTAGCTGACCCCCGTCCCCCAGCGACATGGTTCCCCCACCACACGGTCCCGCACTAACAGAGTTCCCCCATAACATGGTTCCTCACCAGCACAGTCCGTCTCCCCATCAACATGGCAATTCCAGCGCCGTGCGGCGCAAACCAGCGGTTCCGAGCCCCGACCATGGGCTTGGTGGCACTGCCGCATGGATGGAGGCAAGGGGCCCCGGCCCGTGGGCAGCTGAACTGGGACAGAATCCCTGCACACTCAGCTGTCCGTGCCACCATGGCACAGGGCCAGGTTGGATGGGGCTTGGAGCACCCTGCTCTAGTGGAAGGTGTCCCTGCCTGTGGCAGGGGGTTGGAACTGGGTGAGCTTTAAAGTCCCTTCAAGCCAATCCAGCCTGTGATTCTATGAATCAAATCACACAGCCTATTTTCCTCACAGCAGATTCATTAAGCGCTCATTTGCATGGAACGCAGGCTCTTGCAGAAAGGCTGTGAACGGCTCTGTCCGTTTGCAAACCCTGACAACAAGCAGCTTTGGCCGTACCACTTTCGTGACCCCCCCCAAAGCGCTGCTCCTGGGCCCAGCACGCCTGCAGCTGTGCAGGAGGATCTGTGCTGTGCCTGAACGTGCCTGGCCACACTGGCCCACAAGGTGAAAGTCTCACTCCTGCTAAATACACAGACCAAGACTTAGACAATTTAGTACCTGAAAGACAGTAAAATGATCACTAAGATGGGCAAATGAAACTGTGTCTACCCATGGTGCAGCTGCTTTACCAAGGTGCCAGCTAAACCAGAACACTAATGTGATTTTCCTTTGATGACAGCAAGGCCAGGCGTTGCTGACACAGGCAGCCCAGTCAGAGGGGAGTGAATCCACCTGCTGATGGCCAAGGGCTGGAATTAAGCCTCATGGTAGCTTTTGCAACCCCAGCCACAGGGAGCTTTGTGATACTGGCTGTGGGGCTGCCAGTGGTGATGCCACAGGGAGGCATTTGTGGTTATGGACTGGGGCATCTCCCATGGGGAAGTGTGAAAAGAAAGAGGGGAACCAAAAGCCAAGGTCACCCAAACCTGCTGGGTTGTGCCTGTGTACAGACTGCTGCATTTGGGTAGTATCTGTGTACAGACTGCTGCATTTCAGTCCAGGATTGCTGTGCTTTCAGATGGGAACCTTTGAAAAATGACCAAAAAAAAAAAAAAAAAAAAAAAAAAAAAACAAGGCTTTTCCACATTGTGGTTTAATGGGAAAATACTGCATCTTTTTATGGCATTGCCTTTAAGAGGAGAGGCACAAGTGAATTGCCTAAAATAAGCCACACTGGAAAAAACAGCCCAGAGACCAAAGCCCCTGGACCAGGACATGGGAGAGAGAACTGGTCCTTTTCCCAGTGACTGATTGCTTCCGGAGCTACTCTGCCTCAAGTTTGGATACTTGAGCAAGCTCTTCCTATTAAAAAATGGGGAAAAGTCTTGAAAATGGCATTTGTCTTTTTTTTCTTTCTGGGCCACTGTAATTACCAAATAGTGTGAACATAGATGAAAATACCCATATTCTTCTCCTGGCGTTGTGCAGCTGGAATGTGAGGTTCTCCACAAAATCCTCCCTGAAACACAAACTTCTGACTTTATAAATTACAGGGTTTTTAAATTTTTTCCATTTTAGAGAGTTGTGGTCTTAACATATTCAGACATTTCTGTGGCCAGCTAATTGCAGTCAGCACCCGGGAGAAAGCCTGACTTTCCTGATAACCCAAAGAGCCAAGCTCAGTGGAAGATAAAACTGCATCTCAAAGGTAGGTTTGCCTCCACTGTGTTGCAGAAGTAAATAGGCTGTAAGGTTCCCTTATCCATTAGATTACGAAAACTCTTGATCTTTTTCACTCTTTTCTGAGCTTTCCTTTGTAGGAAGAAACAGAAAGGTTTATTTTATGGTTCCAGCTATATTTGCCAAGTTCTTTCAGTATCTCACTTCAATCATTGCTGTTGGAGCTCCCTGGGAGCCATTCACAGCTGCTGCTGGGGCCTCATGAGACGAGCAGTCACACAGATGGGGATGAGGGAAGCTGTGCTTAATGTCCAGGTGATTTACAAGACCTGTAAGCCAAACTATTAAAATAAAACTGGAAGTGCATTCACTTTATGGGGCTGAGAGTAATGTATTTAGGATGGTTCATAAATCACTCCACAACAATGCAGGATATCAGGTAAAATGGATGATCCAAGGCAGGATCAAGACCCCCCTGAATTTCTCCTGTGCTCTGATGAGCAGCAATGTCTCTAATTATGGTATGACTGGGAACAGCTGGGCAGTTCAAAACCTTCAATCGTACTTGTAGTGATTACAAACTTAATTAGTGCATGTTAGCCCAAGTGTCCTCTATTAAAGGAGCTGTGCTCATTATATAGGATGGTAATTACTCCAGCTGCATAACAATTATGGAAAAATCATAGGTTAAAGTAGAAATCTCACAGTGCCTTTGACAACCATGTTATCTCAATGTCCTTGCATCATACATTTATGCCGATTGATCTCTGTTAGGTTTGTCATGGTTTTCATGCTGACACCACGTCAGCAGATTCCTCTGATCTTGCCTTCTCCCTCCTTGTAAGCTGACATTTGGACCTAGAGTAATGAATTTCCATAACTTCCCCCATTTAGTAATGCCAGTGACTCAGAGCAGCTTGGCGCCCAAGCCAAGCACTCTATGGGTATAAATCAGGAAAATATTACTAATTTCCAGGAAAACACTGCAATCCACCCCAAATGGGATATGGGCAGGATTTTGTTGACATCTTATGCAATATTTTGCTCTGATTATGTATATCTGCAGGAACAATAGCTGCTTCGATTCATGGTTATACGAAAGAACATCTTGTTAAGTGAGAAAATGGGGCTGCTCTCACCTCTGCATGGTGCTTTGTGAAACAGGGGTGCTTGCAGAGCTGTTGGCTATCCAGTGTGGTGCTGAGCTAGGCAGAGCTTTACAAGGAGAGCGTGAACTGAGATTGAGGCCAGTCATTTCCCAAGACATTGGGAAATTTCCTCCCCATTTCCCCAGGAAGAAGACAAAGAAAGGCCGTATTGACATAAGATGCTGGACACAGCATGACAGCACAGCAGCTCTCCTGGTACATAGGCAGCCTCTGCTATGTGGACCCTCCATGCTGGACAAAATCAGGGATAACAGTTTCAGGTGTTGATTAGAAGGAGTCCAGCTGGCTTTGCTTGACATGAACTAAAAGCTGACCCCTTCTGGAGAGTTATCAGCAATGGGAAAGCACAGTGATGCTTTTGGCTGTCTTAGCTGGCTCCCAGGGAAGGTGTTGCTCCCATGGCAGCTCAGGCACTTGCCACTCATCACCCTTCATGCTGTGCTCTCCAAGGACACCACTGGAGTGGAGCTGCCATGTGCAGGGCTGCACCTCTGTCAGGGCTGTTTTGTGGGATATGGCCACCTTCATTGCTGTCCTTTCCCCCAGCGAGCAGAGGCTGAGCTCCCTGGCACGTCCCCGAGAGGTCCCTACATTGGTGGGATGTGGTGGCTTTTGGGCAGTTCTGGGGTTGTTCCCAGTTTATGGGCAAGCAGGACTTGGCTGTGCTGTTAAGCCCGAGCTTGTAACGCTGGAAGTCCCCAAGGACAAACGGCCAATACGCCTCCAGAGAAGCCACATAGAGAAGCTCAGACATCAGCACGTGAAGGCACTAGAGGGAGCCTGAGCATAACAAATCCCGCTCTGGGCTCAACGTGAGAGCACTGGTCCTACGGAGCGAGAATGGACCAGGCAGTAACAGCAAACACAGCACTTTCCCCCTTGACCTGCTGTGGCTTTTTTTTCTCTGACAGCTGTTATAATTTTCTTAAAGACATGAAGAAATACTGCTTCACTTATAGAAAGTGCTGATCTGCCAGCAGCCAGACAGCTGGCTCTGTGCAACTGGTGCAGTCATCAGACTGGAGGGTTCAAGAAAGCAGGAGTTATTGCAAGGCAAACGGGAGCAGGAGTGCTAGCCCACAGCCACGGCTTTCCTACAGGATGGGGAGCTGTTGTGACACAGCCCTGCAAGTGCCTGTGGACTGACGACAGGGAGCTGGGAACTGAGGCTTATGTGCTCTACTTGGTGTACTCCAGTTAGCACATTAGGAGAGCCGGGGCACTGGAAGAGGCTGGAAAGATGCAGTCTTTTATTCCCCTCAGCAATATTTTCATTGCACTGGTTTTGGAGGAGGAACAGGGTCACTGCCTCAGGATCTAGTTGTCTGAATCTCCTGCTCCCACCATCACCACGGATCAGCGCAAACAGCAAGAGAGTCCCTGGGTTAGCTACAGATGAGCATTAGCACCATGATGAGGTAGGGACTGGGGAACAAGCACTTTACACTGGTGTTTAGCTACAGTGGGGAGACAAATGTGTTTGTTTCAAGTATACCTGCAAAGCATATCTTCTTTTACAGTGTTTGCAGTGGGCCAGAGTTTCTTCCAACAGGACAATCAAGCTTAGCACAGCAGAAATCAGGGAAGCATCCATAAGACAGGTGAGCAGGGACTGTGAACAAAAGCCTCATCACTCCTGGCTGCCTTTGGAGGCTTTCATATCCCACAGAGACCATCCCCCACATCAGCCCAGACCCTGCACATGTGTTCCTGTAAGTGTGTTCCTGTAAGCAGCTTCCCACCATGAAGGCAGGCGGAAAAATCAGGCAGCAGCCTACAATACAGCCGTGACCTTTCTCGCCAGGCCTGCCACCTCCTCCCACTCTCCCCAGAGCTGGCACTACTAACAACTGGTTTCCTCTTGTTATTTTTCCACCTCCGCTCCTTCCTCCAGAGGGGAGGCTGTGCTGGTGGCCCACGTACCGGTGACTCACAGGCTGGGACCTGCGAGGAGCCAGCTAAGCCCAGCCAAACTTAGCAACATCTCATTTTCCATTGCCTACACCCTGGATGCTTCTTCTGGCTGGGCTCATCACTGGAGACCTTCTCCAGCTACCTGCAGGGTTGGGGAGGACCAGCTCAGTTGCATTAAGTTTTGGCAATGCAGGTGCTGGGCAGAGACAGAGCAGCCCTTGATAAATTCCTACTTGGTGAGCGTATATCCAGTGTGCTGATAGCCAAGAACCATGAGATGTTCTAGACATCAGAAAGGGCTTTTCAGGCTTGGGAAACAAGTAAACAAAGATACATAGAGAGGACTGCATGGTAGTTGCATTTTTCCAGAGGCTTTTGAGTAGCATAAGGGGAACTTAGGGCTTTAAAAGCTGTTACAGTTATTCTGTGTCAATCACCTGAGTCCAGATGGACCCAAATCAACAAATGACAACTTCAACCACATAAGGTGAGCTTGGGGCACCTGCGAAGTGAGGAAGCATGGTCTGCAAAGGTGAAGGTGCTGCTGTGGCTGGAAGCTGGGAATAGATGACCAAGGCTACCTAGAGGCTGAACCAAGCAGAGCAGGGAGACACAGCTCCTGGGCAGAGGCAAGGTTGTTCATGCAGGGCTGTTTGTAGGAGATAACACCAGGAAGGGAGCAGCCGTGTCTGCGCAATCCCATCGCTTTAATGGGATT
This sequence comes from Loriculus beryllinus, assembly GCA_039877255.1. NCBI lineage: Eukaryota > Metazoa > Chordata > Aves > Psittaciformes > Psittacidae > Loriculus > Loriculus beryllinus. The sequence continues at coordinate 1,164 of JBCJKH010014819.1, read as the reverse complement.
TTCCAGAATACTTTTGCCCTGGTAATGGAAAAGGAAGTTTTCCTGATGCTTCTCAAGGCTGGGGTGAAGCCGATGTGACACCTGCTCAACCTGCACTTCCTGAGAGCCTGGCTGTTGGGAAGGAGCGAGTGGATCTGCAGGCACAGCATGCGTGGAGCAGCTGATCGCAGCAGGGGAGGAGGCACACGGAGGCGGCTGGGAGAAGCAGAGAGGGCTGACCTAAATAAATGCTGAGCTAATTTATTCATTTCTCTGCTTTATTATTTAACGCGCCTTCGAAACAGCTCGGGACTTCTGGTTCCTCTCAGCTCTGCTGCTGACGTTGGGATGGGGTTATTTTTGACCTGATTTTCACATCCATCGTGCTGAAAAGCACAGCACAGCCTTGCTCAGCACCCCGCTCTCCCACCAGGCATGCCATGGGGAGCGCCGACACAGCCACTTTCTAGCCAGGAAGTATTTAAAGTTATTTTGAGCTTTTGCTTCACCTCCTGCCTGGGAAGGTGCTCAAATTCGGCATGCTTTATGCATGGTTAATAGAGAGATTTATCTCCAATTTAGCTGGCTGGTGAGAGCATTGGTGAGTTCCTACAGCACGAGGCAGCCTTCAACCTCCACAGACATCTCCCCCATGCAGGCTGCCAAATGCAGCCCTGGGCTCTGCAGCATGGAGGCTTTCAAGGATAAACCTGTCTCACCTCCAGCCAGGCTCCTCTCTCCTCACATCCTAGCAATTCCTGCAACACTGTCTGGGAGGAATTTATGATGAGGAAACGTAACCCCGGCTGTTGGGAGAGCTGTCTAGGTTGCGGTTCGCCCCATAGGCTGCACGTGTCCTCTGTGAGCCCATGGCACGTTGTAGAGGTGCTGTGGCTCAAGAGCTAGAAGTTGAGGATAAAGAAATTGCTGCCTGTGCAGGTTGTCTGAACCCAGGCACCATTTCTGTGCGGGCGCAGGGGTATGGACAGAGCTGCTTACTAGGATTCAGCTTGCGCAGCACCAAACTTGTGCTGTGCAGAGCCCTTTAATTTTGTTTCTCTTGAGGGTTCATCTCTTGATGTACAAATTTAGCATCATAGAATGGTTTGGGTTGGAAAGGACCTTAAGATCATCCAGTTCCAACCCCCCTGCCATGGGCAGGGGCACCTCACACTAAACCATGGC